>CAUYLG010044456.1:0-47198 GCA_963573385.1 Cacajao melanocephalus | reverse complement strand
TTGAGTACAAAGCGGGGGCAAGGTAGACAGGGCGAGGCACTGGTGGTCAGTGATAGAGTCAAGTACATCACGTGTCATAGAGGTAGGGGCCCAGGACTTTCAAGCCAAGATGAGGGAAGGCGCATAATGCGTCAGCACTTTTCCATACTTGTCAAGACAGAACAAAGACGTTAAGATTTATGTTACTTTTACTGATTCTATCTTCTAAGAAAAAGAGGAACCAGATGCAGAAGTGGAACATGAAAGTAGACATGGAACGTGACCACTGAAGCGCAGCACCGCGTAGAGACAATTAAGCCCCCAGATGTCTGCGGGCCTCCCTGACAGCTGTCAGGCCTACTGCAAGAGCTTGGGGTAGTGGAATTTTCTCCTCACTCCTCCAGGGAAGGAGACATCTCCGACATCTCCTTCCACAGCTTGCTAAACGGCGGGTGCTTTCCCAGTGCTGGCGCTGCCACAGAGCCAAAGCGCCCTCCAGCAGCCCTTACGCGAGCGTGACAGAGGGCTTAAAGCATCTTGTCTTAGGGTCACTTCTTTCACAGTGTCACCTTAGCTTCACACTTCACAACCTGAGAGGCATTAGTAAAAGATTATGCTGAGTGTGTGTGTGTGTATGTGTGTGTGTATCTTAATGATAACCTATGAATAACTAAGATTACCTATGAATAACTACTATGGCTATATCTCTAGTTATTTTCTTCTTCATTATTTATATGGGAACAGGCTGAGGCTTCTGACTCCTGCCTCGGGACCTGTGGGGTCTCCCACCCACAGTTGCCCAGGCTGGTCTTGAACTTCTGAGCTCAAGTGATCCTCTTACCTCGGCCTTCCAAACTGCTGGGATTATAGGCATGAGCCACTGTGCCTGGTCCCAAAACATTTCTGAAAGCTCACTCTGGCTGCGGTGTGGAGAGTGGATAAGAGGGAACAAATCTCAGCGGGAGACAACTGTGATTGTCCAGCTGAGAGATGAACGTGACTGGGACAAAACTGGGGGCAGTGAAGATGCGGAAAACAGAGTCCCGACTAAAGCACTAGAGTTTGGTGATTGGTCGATTTTGGGGTCGAGGTTCACAGAGAGGGGTAGCAGGAGTGAATCCCAGGTTTCTGGCGTGAACAGCTGTAGACGTGGTGATGATCCTCAGGGAGGGGAGACTCAGGAGGGCAGTGAGAAGTGTGAGGTGTCTGTGGGACATGCAAGTGGAGATGCTGAGTGAGCAGGGCTCGTGGAGGTCTGGCTGTAGATGGGAAATTGTGTTCTCTGCGTGCAGGGTGAATCAGAGCAGAGATGAGACTGGGGATTGGAGCAGGAAGTAGCTGACCCCGGCGGCAGGAGAGTGAGGAGGGAAGAGGCTAGGGCCTCACTGGGAGGGGATCCAATGGGGAGTGAGATGGGTGGGTGGATGAAGATGAGCTGGTAGGCATTCAGTGGCAGGTCAGGAGCTGTGGTGTCACAGAGGTGGGGATGGGGATGTTGGGAGGAGCAGGCAGGGTTGGCAGTGTGTGGCCAGAGGTTTAGGAAGGTGATGCCAGGAAGCACTGAACCTAGTGAGACCAGGGGTGACTTTAGCAAGAACGTTCTCAGTGTGGAGTGAATGTAGAAGCAGACAGAGGGCAGAGGGAAAGAAGGAAGAAGATAGAGCTGGTGGGTCCAGGGAGAAGCCAGGGCCAGGGAGAGTGCTGTGGTTTCAATGTGCTCCCCAGAAAGCATGCTTTGGAAATCTTTTTCTTTTCTTTTCTTTTCTTTTTGAGGCAAAGTCTTGCTCTGTTGCCCAGGCTGGAGTGCACTGGTGGCGTGATCTTGGCTCACTGCAACCTTCGTCTCCCAGGTTCAAGCAATTCTCCTGCCTCAGCCTCTCGAGTAGCTGGGATTATAGGTACACACCACTATGCCCAGCTAATTTTTGTATTTTTAGTAGAGTTAGGGTTTCACCATGTGGGCCAGACTTGTCTCAAACTCCTGGCCTTAAGCGATCCGCCTGCCTTGGCCTCCCAAAGAGCTGGGATTACAGGCGTGAGCCAGTGTGCCCAGCCTATGTTTTGGAAACTTAATCCCCAGTGCAACAGTGTTGGGAGGTGGGGCCTAGTGGGAAGTGTTTAGATCACAAGGGCTCCCTGCTCATGAACGGATTAATTCTCTTATAAAGTGGTGGCTCATGCCTGTAATCCCAGCACTTTGGGAAGGAAGGCAGGCAGATCACTTGAGCCTAGGAGTTTGAGACCAGCCTGGGCAACATGGTGAAACCCCATCTCTACAAAAAATACAAAAAACACTAGCTGGGCATAGTGGTAGTCCCAGCTACCTGGGAGGCTGAGGCAAGAGGATCCCTTGAACCTCAGGAGCTCAAGGCTTAGTGAGCCGAGATCACACCACTGCACTCCAGCCTGGGTGACAAAGTAAGACCCTGTAAAAAAAGAAAAAAAAAGAATAAATAAATAAATAAATAAATAAATAAAGGTTTGAGGCTGCAAGTTCAATCTCTGTCTCTGTCTTGCTCTCTCTTTGCCCTTACACCACGGGGTAACGCAGCAAGAAGACCCTCACCAGATGTTGGACCTTCAGCCTTGGACTTCCCAGCCTCCAGAACCAAGAGAAATAAACTTCTGCTCATTATAAATTACCCAGTCTCAGGTATTCTGTTGTGGCAACACAAACGGACTAAGACAGTGGTGTGTTGTACTTTGTCTTCCTGAGAGAAGAGAGGAGTAATCAACAGGAAAGCAGATAGTAAGTGGGGCACTGCAGGGGAAAGCAGCCAACGGTGGGGTTGGATGCAGGGAGGCGTGTGCCACCCGGGAGGAAGAAAGACAAATACTACATTAAAATACATACATGTATATATACACACAATTTTTGGGGGGAGGACATAATTTAGCCCATAACTATATCCTTCCCAAATTCATATGTTTAAAGCCAGCTATGGTCTGTGTCCTCTAAAATTCATGTGTTGGAAATTTAATTCCCAGTGCAACTGTGTTGGGAGTTGGGGCCTAATGGGAGGTGTTTAGGTCATGAGGACTCTGCCCTCATGAATGGATGAACACTGCTATAAACAGGGCTTGTGGCTCATACCTGTAATCCCAGCAGTTTGGGAGGCAGAGGCGGGAGGATTACTTGAGACCAGGAGTTCGAGACCAGCCTTGGCAGCATAGTGAGACCACCATCTCTGGGGGGGGGGGGGAGCTTATCTGGGCATAGTGGTGTATGCTACTTGGGAGGCTGAGGCAGGAGGATTCCAGCCCAGGAGTTGGAGGCTACAGTGAACTATGATTGCACCACTGCACCCCAGGGCAAGGCAAATGAGACTGTCTCAAAAAAAAAAAAGAACCAACAAAAAAACTACCACTAGGTGGAGACGCTGAGCACAACCTATGTCCATTACTCTTCTAAACTTACGGGGTTCTACAGGTTTTCAAGTAACAGGCGGTGGAATTATTTTTCTTACCTACTTACATTATCCCCTGTTGATTTGTGGTTTCATCCTCAGCATTGCTTGGCTGGTAGTGAGTTACTAGGACTGATTCACATTAGTGTCACTAAAGTTGGTATACAACCCTCCGCTGCTAAATTTGACTGGCTTTAAAAATTATTTAAAAGTAAAAAGAACTTCTCCTAATTTCATTCTAACCAGAAATCATGCCAATTTGTTGCAATGATTTTATATGCCATATGAGTATTTGTTAGAACTGTAAACCAGCTCAGGGCATAGAAAATGAGTGGCATTTCAGCCAGTGGAAGGCATTTAGGGTAGTTTAGATGCTGTGAAATTAAATACTTTTCGAGTGTTCTTTTTAAAATTAATTTAAATCTATTATTGAATATATCAATAATATATTGTATATTATCCTATTACACATAATATAGTATATGTAATAATATACTAACATTTATTATATTAAACTTTAATTTTAGTATATTATTTCTAGAATATGGTAATTTAATAGAACATTATTATGTAGTAAACACGTGGCCGGGCATGGTGGCTCATGCCTGTAATCCTAGTACTTTGAGAGGCTGAGGCAGGCGGATCACCTGAGGTAAAGAGTTCATGACCAGCTTGGCCAACATGGTGAAACCCCATCTCTACTAAAATACAAAAATTAGCCAGGCATGATGGTGGGTGCCTGAAATCCCAGCTACTTGGGAGGCTGAGACGGGAGAATCGCTTGAACCCGGGAAATGGCAGTTGCAGTGAGACGAGATTGAGCCACTGTGCTCCAGCCTGGGCAGCTGAGCAAAAAAAAAAAAAAAAAAAAAAAAAAAAAAAAAATTATGTAGTAAACATGTTACATTGTGGTAATTTCTAATAATTTCCAAAAATAAGTCCTCTTAAATCCCATTAAGAGGATATTCTCTTCTCTTGTTTTCAGAAAGCGAAGGCAACCCAGTTATGAGGCATCTGGGACTTTCCTGGCCAACTCTGAAGGCACCAAGTTTAACCATGACCCGGATTCGGTCTTGGAAGCAGATTAGAGGGTACAGAGTTGAAGCCAGGTCTACACTCCGATTCCTCCAAGTCACCGAGTGGTTTCATGTGAAAGGGGTCTGGGCAGGAGTGAGCTGAGGTTAACGGTGGTATTTCAGCGATTTGATAAATGTGCACAGATGGCTCATAAACCGCCTCACGTGACAACCACAGGAAACTAACACTTGACGATACGCCTGCCTCTGCCGCATCAGGCTTCACAGAGTCTGTTCAGAATCTCCTTGCATTTCCAAATCAAGCTTGGATTTTAGCAGATAGTAAACCCAAGAACAGGTATATTTGGGCTTTAAATTCATCTTCTGAATTAAGTTGAAGATGAAACCTGATACCAGTTTGGAGTAGAGAGACACAGTATTGTAATCATAAATGAGATTTGACCTTGAAAGAGTAACAGAGCAGATTTCTAATTAAAGTGGAGTGTGGGCCGGGCTCGGTGGCTCACACTTGTAATCCCAGCACTTTGGGAGGCCGGGGTGGGCGGATCATCTGAGGTCAGGAGTTCGAGACCAGCCTGGCCCACATGGTGAAACCCCGTCTCTACTAAAAATACAAAAGAATTTAGCCAGACGCAGTGGCACACGCCTGTAATCCCAGCTGAGGCAGGATAATTGCTTGAACCTGAGAAGTGGAGGTTGGAGTGAGCCAAGAACGCGCCATTGCACTCCAGCCTGGGTGGCTGAGTGAGACTCCATCTCAAAAAAATTGATTAATTAAAGTTAAAATTAAAAAATAAATAAATAAAAATAAAGTGGAGCATGTTCTGTCTTGACTGAGGCACCAAGGTGATTTGTTGCAGATTGTTGCTGGCAATGTATGGTCTCCAAGACCAAATCACCAAGAGGCACAGTGGTAAACGTGGTCAGCAAGGAGTGGAGTGCCTTCCTCACACAAGTGGGTGACTCTGGTCACTTCCTCTCCTCCTTGGAGTGAGAGGTGCCCTAAAGGTTCTTGCATCCCAGGTATCCTAAATGGAATACTGTTCCCAAAAAAAGAGTATATTTAAGACCCTGCTACCTATAATCAGTCCTTCAAGGAAGAGAATTATAAACAACCTTTCTTCCAAGTTCCTGTTCTTTGCCTCACTAATATGCTGATTTAAATCGTTCTGTAAGAAGAGGTGGTATTTTCTCTCACTGCAGGTTCTACCAGACTCTCATCACCTGCTTGCCAAGCAGCAGACAAGGGAAAACAGTTGGAAATTTACTGCTAACAACTGGTTCACATACCGGGTATGGGGGGACTCTTGCCTGTATTCCCAGCTACTCAGGAGGCTGAGACTGGAGGATTGCCTGAGCCCAAAAGGTCAAGTCCAGCCCAGGCAACATTGTGAGACCCTGCCTCTTAAAAAAAAAAAGTTTCACACTGCTGCATACTGCATTGACAATTCAGTGTGGTCTAATCAAATTAGCTTAACTGTGAGATTGTGCTAACATTCGCTCATTCATTTTAACCACAAACACTGAATATGCATCATGGCCCAGACACCTTTCTAGAGACTGGCTATATTGTAGTGAAAAGACAGGCCAAATCCCTGCCTTCGTGTGGCTTCTATTGTGGTGGGAACTAGACAAAAACTGTCCAAGTGAATAAAATATCGCTAATTGCAGGTAGGTGAGAATGCTATGAACAATATAGCTGAGTAGGAGCTGGAAGGTGATGGGGTAGGCAAAGGGGCTTCGTAGGCTCAACAAAGGCCCCCAGAGACATCTGGGTCCTAATCTCTGGAACTTGTGAATGTAACCCTGCATGGCAAAATGCACTTTGCAGATGTGATTAAGCTAAAAATTTTGAGGTGTGGCTATTATGCTGGGGAAATATAATTAAAAACAAAATCTCCTGTTAAGCCAGAAAACCTCTCTACAAAAGTAGAAGAGATATAAAAGTTTTATTCTGGAATAAGCATTAAACCAGAATGAGATGCACATCACAGGAAACCCACTCAGAGATGGCAAAGACAAAAAGAAACTTTTATACAGCCACCTACCACACACACAACCCATCACACACAAACACCACACACAAACACACAAACACCACACACACACCCAGCCCACCACACACAACCCACCACACACACACAACTCATCAACTCATCACACACAGACACACAAACACTACACACAACCGTCACACACATACAACCCACCACACACAAACACTACGCACACAACCTACCACACACACAAACACCACACACAACCTATCACACACACACAGCCCACCACACACACAAACACCACACACACAACGCACCACACAAACACCACACACACAACCCACCACACACACACAACCCACCACACAAACACCACACACACACACACACACAACCCACCACACACACACAAACACCACACAACCCACCACACACACAACCCACCACACACACAAACACCACACACACACCACACACAACCCACCACACACACACAACCCACCACACACACACCACACGCACACACAACCCACCACACGCATACCACACAAACACACACAACCCACCACACACACACAAACACCACACACACAAAGATAAGTGACACCCTCAGTGAGTGGACTGGAACATGCCATTTGTCACACTTAGTTTGTTCTAAATTCACTTAGTAATTGGGGTAACCACCTGTGCTTGCTAATTGCCTTTATCCAAACGGAAAATATACTCGTATGACAGAGAATAGGTTTGTAATTTAGAGCCAAAGTTAGGAGACTAACCATCTCCCTCCCATGTAGACTGGGAGATAGGAACACTGCCTTCCTTGATGTTTACATTTCATATATATATATTAGAGACAGGGTCTTATTCTGTTGCTCAGGCTGGAGTGCAGTGACACAATTATGGCTCTCTGTAACCTCAAACTCCCAGGCTTAAGCGATCCTCCCACCCTAGTCTCCTGAGTAGCTGGGATAGTAGGTATGCACCACCACGCCTAATTTTTTTGTTTTTATTTTCTGTAGAGATGGGATCTCACTGTGTTGCCCAGACTGGTCTTGAACTCCTGGCTTTAAGCAATCCTCCTATCTCAGCCTCCCAAAGTGCTGCGATTACTGATGTTTACATTTCAAAGAGATGGCTCTCAGGTCCTAGAGAAAAACAGTTCTGAGTTGTAGAGCTGGCAAAAGGTTTTTTCTTAGCTTTAGAAAACATTTGTGTATATCTTTGCCCAGTGTGGTGGCTCACGCCTATAATCCCAGCACTTTGGGAGGTCAAGGCAGGAGGATCACTTGAAGCCAGGAGTTTGAGACTATCCTGGGCAACATAACGAGCTCTTGCCCCTACAAAAAAATTTTTAAAAATTAGCCAGGTGTGGTGGTGCACGCTTGTAGTCCCAGCCACTTGGGAGGCTGAAGCAGGAGAACCACTTGAACCCAGGAATTTGAGGCTACAGCGAGCAACACTGTATTCTGGCAGACTAAGACTCTGTCTTAAAAAAATAATAAAAATATGAAATAAAACAAAAGATTTACATGCATCTCACATGGGCAGAGAAAAATTCATAATCACCAGTTTTCTAATGTAAATGTGCCAAGGAAAGGGGGTGTTGGTGAGGAGCATCTCTGCCTTTTCTCACCAGGAAGGAAGAAAACTTATTTTTCTTCCTTTTGATTTGTATTTGCTCTTACAATTCTCCTGTCTATCTGGGTAATGGCACGTGTCTCTGCGTTGGTTGGGGTGCAGGGGGAGATTCGGCTGCAGCACAAGCTGGCAAAGTGACAAGTGACAAGATGCTACCCTGCAGGCTTGGGATACAGGGGAGGGGCCTTGAGCCCGGGAATGCCAGGGAAGCAGCTCTTCCAGCTGCCCGGCAAGGAAGCATTCTCCCTTAGAGGCTTTGGAGTGAGTAGGGTCCTGCTGACACCTCGACTTGGCCCATCGAAACATTCTGGGCTTCTGACTTCCAGCCCTGTAAGAGAATAAATGCCAGTTGCTTTAGGTGGAGCTGGGGGTCATTCGTTAGAGCAGTCCTAGGAATCTCATCTAGGTGCGAAGCTGCTTTCGAGGGGTTTGTTGGGAAGTGTGTTTTGAGGAGAGGAGACTTGAGCCAAAATCTGAATACAGTGCAGAACGGAAGCCCATGCAGTCCTGGTGCAGGGTCCTGTAGGCAGATGCAGCAGCAACTCCAAAGGCCCTAGGTGGAAATGAGTGACCGCTGCTGGGGCAGTGTCTGACAGGTGCATCAAAGTCTGGAGGAACGGCTGGGATGTTGGTCCAAATGTCAGCGGGAGGCCCTGGAGTTCCCCAGCAAGGAGGTTGTTTGATCTGATTCATGTTTAAAGGGTCAAGCTGGTTAAGCGGTGACAGAACTTTATGGGGCCAGAGCCAAGGCAGGAGGATGGGCTGGCCACTGTTGCAGCATCCTGGTGTAGGAGACCATGGTGCAGGGGTGAGGAGGGGCTGGCCACTGCTGCAGCGTCCCGGTGTAGGAGACCATGGTGCAGGGGAGGGTGGGGGGATAAGGGTGGGAAGCAGGCCTCACGGTTATGGGACACACATATGTACCAGTTTCCTCTGCAGGAAATCTGAGCCTTCTATCTGATACTAGTTTTACCAGCTGGATTCTTTTTCTTTTAGCAGGAGACTCTGGGAAGCAGCTATGCAGCAGGAAAGCATCTTTTGTGGTGGAATCTGGGGACTGACATTTGATCTCAGCCCAGGGCTTCTCTTACAGCCTGTGTCCCTGCCATGCATTATGGTTGTTTTCATGCACTTAAAGGTATTTTTAGAGCTGCAGAAGTAGAAGCACTCTAATCTTTTCCTGAAGAATTGCCACATGACTTAGCAGCCTCCTTCCACCTGAGATGGGAAAGCTTGGAATGTGAGGGGGCCTTCTTCAGTGCGTGCCAAGGTCACCGTAGGGGTTTTTCCTCACCCCCCCTAGGTTTGTGGTTGGAAAGAACTCCTGTTACAAAAGACAGATTAACAAGAGAAAAACCAGTGGAAGTTTATTCACATGTATATTTCACATCTGCATGGGAGACAGGCAGGAATTGAGTAGTTCTCAGAGAGGTAGCTTTGAATTCCAGCTTGCACAGCACCTTCAACAAAGAAAAGACAAGTTTTGGAGAAGTGACAGACAAAGGAAAAGGACTTTTGAGTGTCTAAGGCGGGGAACTTGTAGAAAGATAAGTAACTGGCGGATAAACAGAGTTAGTAAAGCTAACTTCATGTCGATTCCTCTGGTTTCAGCTCCAGGTCCGTGAGAGTCTAAAGTTGTCTTCAGTGGTTAACTTGTTTTCCCCGGTAGAGAGAGGGAGCAGACACCTTTTACCCTTCTAAATTATATCCTGCATTTAGGCAAGTGGAGGGCAGAGAGCTTTCTTCCATTTAGTTTTTCACTGCCTTCAGCTCAATCACCCTTCATACTGCTTCCCACACTGCGTTCTCTTGCTGCCCTCCAGCTACGAAGGGTCAAAGGATGGGGAGTGTGTATAGCACTTACTTGTAGTGACTGCTGCCAGCGAATCTGCCCCCATCAGGGTCAGTGAGGCATGTGCTTTCTGCTTCCCCCTCAAGCTGCAACCCCCTGGAAATGAGCTGCGTGAGTCTTGCATATTTGCCGTAGGGATGCTGTCAGAGGCAGGAGGTAACAGTGATGATAGTTAAGGGAAGGTTCGTTATTCCACCTCTCCTGCTGGATCCCCAGTCTTCTCTGGCTTTTCCACAATCATCCACTCAGAAATTATCAACAAGCGCTTGGTTTGATTTTGTAGTAGGTACTAACCCAAGAGACAGTTCCATAGTTAAATGAGAGTTTAAAGTCTTCTCAACACCCTCTCACATTGTGGAAAAACTGCACGGACCACCTCTGCCTGACTCATGATGAGGCCCGGCACCTGGCACAGTGGCAGATGGTGGGCACTGATTAAATATTTTCTGGATATATGAGCCAGTCCTGTGGGGAGAACTGGAACCGTATGTCTGCAAGCAGTGGATGCAGTTTTCCATCTTCCAGATACAGAGGCGCTTCTAAACAATACTTGGGTGTCTTCACAGAGGATTTCTGGAGACACTGTTCCCCTCACCCCGTGGCATGCCAGCCTACTTTGCATCTAATCCAATAATGAGAGCCAGGCACTGTTGGAGGGAAACTGGATCTTCCCAGGGGGCCTATCAATATCTGCTGTCCGTGGGCCCCTTCCTGTCCAGCCCTTTCTCCAGCTGGCTCGTCGAAAGCTGAGACCATCTCCACTGGGCCAGGCTGCTGGGCCATTTGGCTGGTTGCTGGGCCATCTTCTAAGACATTTTGAAGGATGAAGTCCTGAATACCAAGGCCTTAAGTTTCCAGCTGGCATGAAGGCTCAGGAATCCCTCCACAGCTCCTTTGCCACTCATTTTCTTTCTGCAGAGCTAAGGCATAGTCATACTCAGTTTCCTCTAGCTACGCTAAAGAGGAAGTTACAGCAGGTGGTTAACTCCTGTCTGGGAGAAGAGACATTTCTTCTACTGGAGGCTGGGGAGTAAGGGAGGTCAGGGCCTTGTTTAAACGAAGAATCTTTCTGCTATGAAAGATAGATTATAGACGAGAAGAAGATAGTTTGTGAGTCTACGAAGGAATTCTCCTTTCAAGGCTCTTGCAGGAAGGTAGGAATCAAGTCGAGTTGTAGAAATGCAGAAGCATTAGATGTCCAAACTCACTCATTTACCCTGGGGGACCCCATGGCCCCTCTGTGCCCAGGCCAGCATACATGCAACTTGAGTGGTTAACAGTGAGGGCAGAGGGGCACTACTGGGTTCAAATCAGCCACTATCCAGCTGAGTGGCCTTGGGTAAGTTCTTGAACATTTCAGAGGCTCGGTTGTTTCATTTGTAAAATAAGGACCAGAAGAGTATTGCATAGGGTTGTTGAGTGGATTAAATGAGATATGTATGTGAAGAGTTTATCACCAAGCCTGACACAAAGTAAAGCCTCCCTAAATATTAACTATTATTACTGAGTAGGTAAAAACTGGAGCATCTTCTTATCGCACTGTTGGTAGAAAAAAATCATTCTTCCATAACTACTAAACTTGGCCTATATTCTATGATATGCTATGACCATATTTTCGGTACCCACAAACTATATGATACGACAAAGTTTTTTTTCATATTTGTGAATTTCATTTTATAAAGTATAAGAGTTGGGCCGGGCGTGGTGGCTCACATCTGTAATCCCAGCACTTTGGGAGGCCGAGGCAGGTCGATCACCTGAGGTCAGGAGTTCGAGACTAGCCTGGCCAACATGGTGAAACTCCATCTCTACTAAAAAAAAAAAAAAAAAAAAAATTATCTGGGCATGCTGGCACTTGCCTATAGTCCCAACTACTTGAGAGGCTGAGGCAGGAGAATTGCTTGAACCTGGGAGGCAGAGGTTGCAGTGAACCGAGAACGCGCCACTACACTCCAGCCTGGAGCCTGGCCACAGAGCAAGACTCTGTCTCAAAAAAAAAAAAAGTTATCTTTAGTTTCTATAGGGAACTAAACATTTTGTGACTCTAACTTCCTTGTTTTAAGCTATGGTTACCTTCTTGTTTATTAGGCTGCTAGCTGGGTGCCTGGAATTTCCCTTGAGGGAATTCAAGATTTTCCTTTATTTCCATGCTTGCCCCCTCCCCATTTCCTGCAGGCCTCTAAGAGGGAGGCCTGCTCCACATCCATTTGGAAGAATAAATGAAGTGATTCTAGCTAAGAAGTTACGATGAACAAAAAAACTCAGAGTCTGTGTGTAGGGGAAGGACTTACACTACCAGCTACCAAAATTTATTTCCTGTGATAAAACTAAAAACATTAAATGTAGTTTTAGGTTAGGGGTGGCTTCTCTCAACATAACTCTACAGGCAGAAACTGTAAAGGAAGACTGGTCAGTTTTGGCACATTAAAACAAAACATTCTCATGCTTGCTTCGGCAGCACATATGCTAAAACAAAACTATCTCACACCTACAATTGAAAAGGTAGTCCGGACGCAGTGGCTCACATCTGTAATCCCAACACTTTGGGAGGCTGAGGCGGGAGGATCAGTGGAGCCCAGGAATTTGAGACCAGCCTGGGCAACACAGTGAGACACCATCTCTCCAAAAGAAAAAAAATAAATAGCTGGATTTGGTGGTGTGACCTGGTAGTCCTAGTTACTCAGAGGCTGAGGTGGGGAGGATTGCTTAAGCTCAGGAAGTCCAGGCTTCAGTGAGCCATGATTGTGCTACTGCTCTCCAGCTTGGGCAACGGAGTGAGACCCTGTCTCAAAAAAAAAAGAGTTAATAAGTTGAAGTACAAATGGAAGAAACACGTCTGCAACAAACATGACAAGTCTTTCATACCTGTACTTGATGAGTGCCCCCTAAACAGTAAAACCAACTCCCTAACTTTTAAAATGGGCAAATAGAAAAGTGGGCAAATGGACATAAACAAATTAACAAAAGAGAAAATAAAACCGGCAAAAAATAACCATGTAAAAAAACAATCCAGCGAATACTCTAACAAAGTACAGAAGATGAGAAACAACCATTTTAAACTAAATTTTTTTAAAAAACAGTCTGTGATGTCAAGTATATGGAAATGGTCATTTTTCATATACTTGACATCACAGACTGTTTTTTAAAAAAATTTCCATTTAATAAATGGAAAACTAATAAGTTTTCTTGGAAGATAATTGAGAAAACCTTTAAAAAATATGCTTTGCCTTTGACACATCAGCGTCCCACTTCCAGAATTTTTAAAGCAGGCATGTGCAATGAAAGATGAACTTATAAGGGCACGCATGGAATATTTACAAACAGTCTACTTTTATATAGCCATAAAGAATCATGTTATAAAAGAATATCTAATAAAATAGAAGAAAATTCACAAGATCGTATTAAGTGAAGAAGGCAGAATACAATTTTGCCAGGCATTATCCCAATTCTGCCAGCCATGCCATGGATATGCAGAGAGAAACACCGCAGGCAACATACCAAAATATTAACTGTAATTGACTCTAGGATGTAAAACTGAGTTTTATGTTCCCCTATATCCCATTTATGCAACAGATTTAAAAAAGTGCTTTACGACAATTCAAAAATTGCCTGTGTCGAAAAGCACGAAAGTACATGAAATTGTACTACCCTAGAAACCCCAGGAAGTGTTTAGTTTGGAAAGCCAGGGCCACCTGCTAGCGGGTGAGTCACGGGCACAGGCTCGCACCTGCCACCGCAGACGCCACACAGGCTGCTGCGCGTTTCCAAGCGAAATGCCCCACGTGCGCCAACGGCCACCTCGGCCGTCGCTCCGCGCCTGGCCCATAGCCAGAGGAAGTCCGGCAACTTCTGCTTTTTCTTAATTTCTGGAAAAGAGGGAAGAGAGGCCTTTTCAAAGTTCGCAGGATCGGGCCTTTCCGTGCTCCACTTTGGAACAAATCGGAAGCTAGGGACTTCCAGGTGCGCCACCGCCGTCCCAGGCCGGCAGCGCCCGAGAGTGTCCCCACTGCGGCCCGGGTGCGCGGCCTGGGAAAGGCCCCGGGCACGACGCTCCGGGGGCGGCTGGCGCCCTCTTTGAAGTCTCCCGACGGACTCCGAGCCTCTCATAACCCAACGACGACCGACCAGCCCCGGTGACCAGAGGCCGGCCACGCGGTCGCCCGGGGACGCGCATCCTCCGCAGGGACAAAGGGTCGGGAAACTTGAGCTCCGGCCGGTCCCCAGAGACCCGGGCTGGCGGTAGCCATGGCAACTGAGTAGGGCCCTCCAAGGCCTGCCGCTCAGGCGCTGCAGCTGCGAAGGTGACCCGGCCCGCTCTGGGGGGGCGCCGCACCCCGGCCCTGGCCGTCCCACCCCGCCCCGCCCCCAGGCCGCGGCCGCGGGAGCCGGCGACTGACCCTCCGCAGCTCCTGTAGTCACGTGGCGCTGGGAACCCGGCGGGGGGAGGTTGGGGACGGGCCTGGCAGTTGTGAACTCGAACCTGCCGCTGTCGCCGCGGCGGGGCGGGGAGCGGGAGCGGGCCGCGGAGGCCGGCCTTCGGGCTCCATGGACGGGCGCCGCGACGGTGCACAGCCCGCAGCAGAGGTACGGCCCGGGCAGGGGCGCGGGGGGCCCCGCGGGCCCGCGGGGGGCCGCTCCACCTGCGGGGCGCGTGATCGTGAGTGTGCGCGACCGTGTGTGAGTGCGCGGTGGGGTGGGGGGACGCTGCTGGATCTGCGGGGGTGGGGGAGCGCACCTGCGCACAGGCTCTGCGAGCTGCGCCGTGCGTGGGACCCGAAATGGCTCACTCGCAGGAGCGGGACTCGTGTGCCCGGGAGCGTGGACAGAGGACACGCACCAGTACAAAAGGGCGGTGTGGGGCTTCTGCCACCCGCGGCCAGCCACGATGCGGAAGGGGGTTCTGACCGAGTTCTGGTCACACCAGCTGGCCTTGCGCAGCCCCATGGGAAATAGGCCTGGAATTCCTGTCGGGAGGAGGGTGGGGGAAGGGGAGCCAGCAGGGATTCCAGAGTTCCTGCCATAGGCCGGCCTTTGGCCGTCAGGGAAAGCCCAGACCCTGGCCACAGAATGGAGAATTCGTTCTGTGACCTTACCGGGGAAGGAAGTGATCCCCAAAGACAGCAGTGTGCTTCCTTGTTGAAGGGGCACATTCATATATTAATCCAATGTCCATTAAGGTCACTCTGCCAGGCAGGGTGTGGGGCTTACGCTGGAGCGTGTGGCTTTGTGGGGGGAGGGGTTGTGGCTGGTGAGGACACAAAGCTTCCTGCCCTAGAGGAGCTCAGAGCCTCACTCCTGTTTTCTCTCCCCTCCCCACAGGTAAGGCTGGCCTCTCTGCAGTCAGAGGTCTGAGCTCTGCCATGGGGGTAGGGGTGTCTTTATTGCTGCAGTTTTCTCTGACACCTGGGGGCTACCGGAGTGTGGGCCGAAGCAGGCGCTGCAGCCGCAGAAGTATCCCCAGGAATATCCCCAGGAGGAGCTGGAGAAAGCCTGATCCCCAGCTCTGCAGTCTCCAGGGTAGTCTGGCCTTTGCTGTGCTCGCAAACCACTCCACAACTGGGGTGCCCAGGTGTCCCCATTCGGCGGAAGGAAAGGGTCCTTTCTTATATCCTGGGGCATCTTCCCTGTGCACAGTCTGACACTGCGAATGAGTGACCTCTGTGTTCCCTGAGAAGAGAGTGGGCTCTGGGGAATTTAGAAGGATGTGTCTGGAGCTGGTGAGCAGGCACAGAAGGGCACAGAAGGGCCCGCCACAGCCTGCTTTCCGCGGAGGAGGCTCCTGTGCAGGAATCTGGGCTCCCCTGAGCTGTGGAAGAGATGAACATGGGGCAGGACCAGGCAGGGGACTGAGATTACAATCTCATCTTCCCTCCCCTTCTCTTGCCCCAGTAATCTCTAGCACCCCAAGGGAGGCAGAGCCAGCGATCAGGCCCTGAGGGCAGCAGGCTGTGGGTGTTCCTTGGATTCAGGGAGAGCATTCCTTCCTGCAGTGTCCTAATTTGTGTGGGTTGAAGAGGGCAGGCGGGCAGAGTGTGGGCACAGTCCAGACAGGCAGTGGTCTGGCATTAGACTGCTGGGAGTAGCACCCAGGGCCCCCCTCCTGTTCCCAGAGAAGGACTGTTCTTACTTGTCCTCCAGGCTCCCACAGAGACTGCAGAGACGCTGAAAGTGCCTCACCTGTGGGGCTATGAATGAAAGGCTCTAGAAACTTTTTTTTTTCCTGAGATCTTTGCAAATCCAGGTGTTTTAGAGGAAAGAGCACTAGCATGGAGTTTAGAGACCTGTTCCCCAGTCTTGGTTTTGCTGTTGGCTTACTGTGTCACCTTGGGCAGGTCTTGTCATCTTTTGATGCCTCACAGTTGCTTCATCTGTCAAACAGGGAGCTCAGTGTCTGCTTGTCCAGCTTCACAGAGTTGCTGTGCAGCTCAGTGTGGCATAGGAAATAGCAGACACAGGGAGAGGGCAGCAGGAGCACACTTGGAAAAGCATAAGGCACTGTAGGGAGCAGTGGCCACGTTTTTCTGGTGAGTCCTGTGGCAGGAATGTGTGTGCATTCAGCACTGGAGCATTTACTTTCGGTCCAACATTGGGGTAGCTGCCAGGAGGGGGATTCTAGTCTCAGAGTCTCTCCCTTCTGGAATTTTCCAGGGCAATAAAGACATAAGACAAATATCCTTTAAGTGTTATCTAAAAACCCAAGATTGAAATAATACATATCACACAAAGAAATAGGAGAGTAGTGTAGCTCCATGCCCAGGGCTCTAGGGATTCACAGATGGCAGCTCCTGTGTGGGGCTGAGGTTGGGAGGGGAGGAATGGGGTAGGAATGGGGCAGGGTGAGTTGGTCTCTGGAGTGACTGTGCTTTTCCGCCCTCAGCCGAGGAAGAACCGATGCTGGAACGTCGTTGCAGGGGCCCCCTGGCCATGGGCCTGGCCCAGCCCCGACTCCTTTCTGGGCCCTCCCAGGAGTCACCCCAGACCCTGGAGAAGGAGCCCCGCAGGCTGAGGCAACAAGGCATATCAGTGGCCCAGTCTGGTGCCCAAGCCCCGGGCAGGGCCCATCGCTGTGCCCACTGTCGAAGGCACTTCCCTGGCTGGGTGGCCCTGTGGCTTCACGCCCGCCGGTGCCAGGCCCGGCTGCCCTTGCCCTGCCCTGAGTGTGGCCGTCGCTTCCGCCATGCCCCCTTCTTAGCACTGCACCGCCAGGTCCATGCTGCTGCCACCCCAGACCTGGGCTTTGCCTGCCATCTCTGTGGGCAGAGCTTCCGAGGCTGGGTGGCCCTGGTTCTGCATCTGCAGGCCCATTCGGCTGCAAAGCGGCCCATCGCTTGTCCCAAATGCGAGAGACGCTTCTGGCGACGAAAGCAGCTTCGAGCTCATCTGCGGCGGTGCCACCCTCCCGCTCCGGAGGCCCGGCCCTTCATATGTGGCAACTGTGGCCGGAGCTTCGCCCAGTGGGACCAGCTAGTTGCCCACAAGCGAGTGCACGTAGCCGAGGCGCTGGAGGAGGCTGCAGCCAAGGCGCTGGGGCCCCGGCCCAGGGGCCGCCCCGCGGTGACCGCCCCCCGGCCCGGTGGAGATGCGGTCGACCGCCCCTTCCAGTGTGCCTGCTGTGGTAAGCGCTTCCGGCACAAGCCCAACTTGATCGCCCACCGCCGCGTGCACACGGGCGAGCGGCCCCACCAGTGCCCCGAGTGCGGGAAGCGCTTCACCAATAAGCCCTACCTGACTTCGCACCGGCGCATCCACACCGGCGAGAAGCCCTACCCGTGCAAGGAGTGCGGCCGCCGCTTCCGGCACAAACCCAACCTGCTGTCTCACAGCAAGATTCACAGGCGATCCGAGGGGTCGGCCCAGGCCGCCCCCGGCCCGGGGAGCCCCCAGCGGCCAGCCGGCCCCCAGGAGTGCGCAGCCGAGCCCACTCCGGCGGCACCGCTGAAACCCGCCCAGGAGGCGCCGCCAGGGGCCACGCCAGAGCCCGCGCAGGACCGGGCCGAGGCGGCCCCGTCCCTCTACAGCTGTGACGACTGCGGCAGGAGCTTCCGGCTGGAGCGCTTCCTGCGGGCCCACCAGCGGCAGCACACCGGGGAGCGGCCCTTCGCCTGCGCCGAGTGCGGGAAGAACTTCGGCAAGAAGACGCACCTGGTGGCGCACTCGCGCGTGCACTCGGGCGAGCGGCCCTTCGCCTGCGAGGAGTGCGGCCGCCGCTTCTCCCAGGGCAGCCACCTGGCGGCGCACCGGCGCGACCACGCCCCCGACCGGCCCTTCGTGTGCCCCGACTGCGGCAAGGCCTTCCGCCACAAGCCCTACCTGGCGGCGCACCGGCGCATCCACACCGGCGAGAAGCCTTATGTCTGCCCCGACTGTGGCAAAGCCTTCAGCCAGAAGTCCAATCTGGTGTCGCACCGGCGAATCCACACAGGCGAGCGGCCCTACGCCTGCCCCGACTGCGACCGCAGCTTCAGCCAGAAGTCCAACCTCATCACCCACCGCAAGAGCCACATCCGGGACGGCGCCTTCTGCTGTGCCATCTGTGGCCAGACCTTCGACGATGAGGAAAGGCTCCTGGCCCACCAGAAGAAGCACGATGTCTGAGACGGTGGGCGGGGCCGGGGAGGCTGAGAGAGGCCTGGGGTTCCTAGTGGCGGGAGTCGCAGTGGGCTGGGGATGCCTGCCTCGTGCTGGGTTAGGGTACAATGGGAATCCCAGAGGGGATAGAAGAGGCGGGGAGTGAGCTGGGTGGGCCCTGTTAGCCAGAGAGGTCAATCTCGGTAGCCAGGGAACCCACTTCCAAGTGCAGGGATGCCGGCCTCCATCTGGTGTATGTGTGCGCTAAGGTTCCTTCCTGACTGCCCTGTGCCCTGGAAAAGTAGCAATAGCATCTGCCCCTTAGAGCCCTCTGGCTAGAGGAGCCCCCAGTGGAAAGGAAGACCCTCCATCCTCTGGTGTTAACGCCTTAATTTCCCTTTTACTGTAAGTTACTTCAGATCATTTTTGGAAGTAGGCGTGGTACAGTCCTGTATATGAATGCTCTGGGCTACATACAGCTTGGAGAACCTGCTGGCCTTGTTAGACAGCACTTGGGCCTTTGCCAGCAGCAAGAAGTGAAGCCGAGCCACTCTTACCTCTCCCATCCCCTCCCTCCTGCCCCCTGCATAGGCACTCAGACTTGAAGAGAACCATCTGCTGTTAGCACTTCCATCCTCTTCCTTCCCAAAGAGCAAACCCCCAAGGCGTTTCCTCCTTGGTCTGTCTTGCTTTATCTGTCTCCCCTCCCAGCGCTGAGAGCCTCCCCTGGCTCTCCAGGCTCAGGCTCCTGTCTGAACACCCCAGCCCCTCCACTCCTTCCAGAGTTCAGCATGTCATGGAGAGCACTGCCCCATTGGTGGTGGAGGGCCAGCTGAAGGGAAGTTACTGATGGATTTTCTTTTCACCACTTTTAGCATATGGACATGTGGGCTCTGCTTGAGCACTTAGGTCACAGGGACTTCCCCACCTCCTAAGGCCCTGGACGATTCTAATTGTTAGACATTCTAATTGTTAGAAATCTTTCCTGATAATGAATGAATTCTGCTTTCCTATAATTTCTACCTATTGGGCCTTGTTCTGTTCTCTGGAACTAAACAGAACAACCATTTACCCCCCTTTTCAAACTAGAGAATAAAGATTTGGTTTTAGAACTGGTGCCTGGGGAGTGTTCCTTTTTCCTGGGGAGCTGTGACATGTGAGGAGGAGCAGCATGCTCTCCTCCCTAGAAGGACAGGGGGCTGTGGGTGGGGCTCTGGCCACAGGTCTCATGCCCAGTTTGCTGAGCTCTGGCACCCTGCCTCACCTCTTCCCTGAACACACCCAGGCAGTTGGACTAATTCTCTGGGTGGTGGGCCAAAGCTCTAGAGAACTGTGGTGGGTGGGAGGTGCTCAGCTTGGTACCAAGATTTCTCTTCCTGGCCACGTGACCTCTTAGGTGGTCCCAGGGACACCTAATCATCTGGGCCTTCATGAAACTCCAGCTAGCACTATGAGCTCTTTTGAGGGGTGCTGGGTGTTAAATAGACTTTGGTTATACCTGGACTCTGCCTCCAGTAGCCCTTCAGAGGCTGGACAGATGAAGGAGCCTCTGGGAGGGAAGGCGGTTACGAGCAGCTGAGACAGCACTCAGCTTCCGCACTCCACACCCCAGGGGGTCAGCCTTCTTTGAAGTTGTTGTCAAACCCAACCTGGGTCCACTTGCCCAGTGTTTGCAAAGCCTAATGTCAACAGTGAGATTTGCAGCCAGAGAAAGCAAGGCGTTTTTGTAGAGCACGCTGCGTGAGGAGAATGGGCAGCTAAGGCTCAAACTCCCTGATGGCTTATAAGCAAGGGTTTTTAAGGCTGGGGTGGTGGTGGTGGTGGGGGCTGGGCGGGGGTTGTTTCAAAGTGAGTTAGGGGCTGAGGAATTTCTGGAACGTCCTTATTCATTTTCTGGTTCCAGTCTGTCTGAGGTCTACGTGCTGGCATTGTCCATCTGGTGGGGGTCCTGGCTTCTGAAAAACAACTCAAGGACATATGTCAAGATGTTATCTTTAGTTTCTATGCAGAAGCTAACATTCTGTGACTCTTACTTGAGGGACTGTTGTTTAAGCTATTATTACTTTCTTGCTTAGCGGGTTATTCACTGATATCCCCAATTGCTGGTTGAGCTAGGTAGGTGCCTAGAATTTCCCTTGAAGGGACTCACATTTTTGTTTATTCTCATGCTTTTCAAGTGGGGGCAGAACCCAGCAGGCTCCTAAGAGGGCTCTCTGCTCCATCTCAGGGTCAGGTCAGACTTTTCAGGTGCCATTTACTAGGCAGGAAAGGGGGGCTGATTTGATTCTGTCCTGCAGTGCCTCCTGGCTGGCCTGCTGCAGGACCCCCATCTCTGTGAGCAGTCACCGTGTACATGCCCCTGAATTGGTGGTTTCATATAAATTTGAGTGCCTATTTTTACTAGGCATGAATGAGTAAGCTCTTTTCTTGCCGCTTAGTAATTTCTGCAACATCTGCAGCATTTAGCACAGAGCACATAGAATAACCGCAATTTGTTTACATGTGTGGCACCTGATGAAGTTTACCTAAATTATCTTATGTGTCCTTGTGTGGGAGGCACGATCATGTAACTGGCAATCACCAGAGGCAGATTCAAATCCAAACTCCTGAAGCCTGTGCTCTTGGCGACTGCTGTGCGCTTAGAGGATGAATGCTGTGTGCTGCTGTTCTTGGTTAAGAAAGTATTAAATGCTAACTGTGTGGGTGGGGCTTAAAGTGTGTAGGATGGAAAGAACAGCTTCAAAGCTTCATTTTGGTTTATGGGGTTATGAGGCCACTTAAAAACCTGTGTAATTGATGGCAAATTATCTGTCAAAGCCTGGAAGCAGAGGGCGTGGTCTCAAAGCCCCAGTCACATTTTTTCTCTTGGAGGGAACACAGGTTTTCCAGGGAAGGGGAGATGGCCAGGAAAGAGTAGGTGGATGTCTGGGAATGATGGACAGGGAGCAGGGGCAGGTCCTTCGCTGGGCATCTAGGTTAGTATTAGAGGCACTGGGGGCAAGGATGAGGGTGACAGCGGATCTGACCAGGGGTCCTTACCTTTTGGAAAATCTTGTTTAAAGGAAATAGTCTAAGGTATGGGGACAGTGGGGTGTGGGTGTCCTCAGCGCTCCACTGCCCACTGCTTGTTGAGGGGATGGGAAAGACGTCCAAAGGACAGAAAGGTCACGTGAGTGGCCTTGAGGGGGCTGCTAAAGCAGGAACAGAGTGAACTTGTACGGGTTCCTTCCCGAGTCCCTTGGTGGGTGGCCCAGCGGTTCTCAAGCCTTTGCTCTGCCTGGTTCACGCCACAGCAGTCCCTGGGGAGGACTGCCTGGGTTGGAGGGGTCTGCTGGCAGGAGCTGCCCTTCTCTTCTCAAGAATCCGCAGTTTTTATTTGTTTTCTTCTATAATTACAAAAGTATTAAGTTATCTTTAAAAATAATTCAGATCTATTTATTGTGAAAGTCCCCCTTCATTCCCCATCCCACCCCCCAAATCCTTTCTGCTTACACTGTGAAGAGTTTGAGGAGTATTCTAACATTTTTTCCTGTGTATTTGAAAATGTACATATGCAGCTTCCCTGCCCCACCCCCCTTTTTGCTTAATGGATAGGATCCCAGAGGTTCTCCATTTTTTCTACCTCTGAAATACCCTTGGTCATGGGATGCCAGTCTGGAGGAAGTCTCCCCTGTAAGGAGGAAACAGGCCCAGAGAGTGGAAGTGATGCCCACTGGTGGGGGTCCTGATTTCTGAAAAACAACTCAAGGACGTATGTCAAGATGTTATCTTCAGTTTCTATGAGGAAGCTAACATTGGTGACTCTTATTTGGGTGATTATTGTTTAAGCTATTATTACTTTCTTGCTTAGCAGGTCATTCATTCACTTCCCTAATTGCTGGTTGCAGGGCTTGCTAGGTGCCTGGAATTTCCCTTGAAAGGACTCAAATGTTTCTTTATTTTCTTGCATTGAATGGGTGGCTAAAAAAAATAAAGACGAGAATGGGACTCTAAAGTGTTGATAGCTAGTGATGTGTGGCCTCTTTATAGGGTGTGTATGATTTTGTATTTTACAAGTCCTTCTATAGATAATATAACCAAATTAACGGTAACAACTCAGTAAGGTATGCAGGCAACTAGAAAATTATTAACCCTGTTTTATAGATGAATAAGCCAAAGTCCAGAAACAGAAAAGTATCTTTTATAAAAAGTACACATGAAGTTAGTGACAAAATCGAATCTCAGTCCCCAGTTCCTGCTGTGCTACTGAGGCTAAACCGCAGCCGGGCCTGTGGCAAATGTTTAATCAGCTGTTGACGGAAGAAACTAAGGTCCACCTGCCCAACAGCAACGGTTTTTATAAAGTCCCAGAGGCCCATCTTCTGCCTGTATCTTCCTTATGCACCAAACGCAGCTTCCAGCAGCTCTGGAGAGGATCCTGCCAGTGGGAGTTGACCCAGCTGCGCCCCCTTTGAGGGAGAAGCGTGAGGCATTTCCTTACAATCGGGGTGGGTAGTCGAGGAGATACTCCTTCCTGAAGGTCTCTCCTTGGCAGTCTGGACCGTGTTAGCAGCTGGGCGGGGATGATTCCGCTCCTGTGAGCCCTACCTAGTAACCCGACCTAGTAACGTAACCTCATAGCGATTCCTCAGCTAGAAAACAAAGCGATTGAGGCCGGGCGCGGGCCTGTAATCCCAACACTTTGGGAGGCCCGAGGCGGGAGGGTCACTTAAGCTCAAGAGTTCGAGACCAGCCTGACAACACAGCGAGACCCCTGTCTCTACAAAAAATTTAAAAAGTTAGCTAGGCGGGAGGACTGCTTGGGCAAGGGGTTCGAGGCTGCACTAAGCCATGATCGCGCCACTAGGGACAGAGCGAGACCCCCCCCCCACCAAAACAGAAAACGAAGAGGTCGAGTGTAGCGATTTCTAAGGTCCCTCGCAGTGAACCCTAAAAGTTATCGCATCCCACGGTGCGGCTGTCGCGGCTTGAGGGCAGCCACAGACTCAGCCGGGGTTTCTGTCGGGGCCCTGATGGGTCCGCAGCACGGAGAAACAGTCCTGGGCGCGCTGTGGCGCTCGCCGAGCGTGCGTTTAGTGCAAGCGTAACAACGGGCGCGCGGGCCTGGCAGGGGTGCCAGAACCCCATCGGCTATCCGGGTCCCTGACTCGCCAGATCCCCTCCCCGCGGCCCCGCGGCCTGCTGCGAGCGCGTTCACCGCGCCCGCGCCTTGCTCGCGCGCGGGGGCGAGGTCAGCCCTCCTCCCTCGGCTATTGGCTCCAGAGAACAAAGGGGCCGCCCCGCGGGCTGCTCCGATAGGGCCGGGCGGGTCATCTGAGCGGCGCAGCCAATGGGGTGGCTGGGCGGCCCCAGGGATGGCCAGGCCCGCCAGCCAATCAGACACTCGTGCCCGCCCCGCCTGCCCCGGGAATGGCCGGGGCCGGGAGCCCGGTGCCCAAGTCGCCCTCGGGGTGGCAGTTCCCGTTAACCTTAGCCACAAAGTCAAAGGTATTTATTTCCCCGTCGCCTCCCTCCGAGTCCCTCTGCATTTTGGGCGGGGAGGGGCGGTGCGACGGATGGACCAGCGCCCGGCCCCGCTCCTCCCGTGCTGCCTCCGTCCGGCCCTGGCTGGGGCAGAGGGATGGGGCGGGGGCCTGGGGTGCCCTGAGCCTCGCGCGCCCCCCTCGAGCCTGCGCGTCCCCCGAGCCCCGGGTCTCAAGCGTTCCCCCTGCCACCACACAGCCGAGGGGAAGGGGGCGCGGCCGGGGGTGGGGAGGGCCCCAGGCCAAGGCAGCCAGGTCAGGAGGGAGGCTAGTGAGGACGGAGGGAGGGCGCGGTGA
This sequence comes from Cacajao melanocephalus, assembly GCA_963573385.1. Lineage (NCBI taxonomy): Eukaryota > Metazoa > Chordata > Mammalia > Primates > Pitheciidae > Cacajao > Cacajao melanocephalus. The sequence continues at coordinate 22,898 of CAUYLG010044456.1, read as the reverse complement.
CGAGTAGAGGGTCGCCCGCGCGCGGCCCCTCCTGGGCCGCCCCGTTGTTCCGAGTTCCCTGTCCCTGTCAGCCTCCCTGATAGGTCAGCTTCCGGGGGCAGGAACCCCAGTGCTCGCTGCAGAGTGACAGACACTAGTAGGTGCTCAATAAATGTGTGATTAAACGAGCGGGGATAAGGGTTGGGGGTGGAGGTGAGTGAGAGGGAAGCACCGCAGAAGTTCGAAGTGTGTGCGTGTAGGGTGTGGTGGAGAACCCAGGAAGATGGGCACAGCAGCCGCGAACTCAGTGGGGTGGGGTGGGGGCATCCCCTCTGTGAAGAATGTAGAGGATGTCTACCTGTGGAAGGTGTGGAAATGGGGCCTTCTTCAGCCCTTTGAGCGAGTTGATCTGAGCTGGGGCTGGGTGTGGGGCTAAAGGTGGAGGACAGTCCGAGGCTTCACAGCTAACTGTTGCCATGTTCATCCGTAAAATGAAGAGATTCGATGGCATTTGTCTCCTTTCAGCTTGAAGGTTTCATGCTTCTGAGCTTCAAATCTTTTTTATACTGAAATTTCTTTTATTTTAATGTTCCCTTATGACAATTTTTATTAATGGATTATTGTGTGTGGAGCCTGCACTGGGGGCAGGGGAGAGAGAAGGAGCCTGTGTTAAGATGCATGTAGTCTTGTTGCAGACTGACAAAATATTGATGACGATGATGATTCCATGTCGATGGTACTGGGTGCACAGGTGAAACAGAGAAGAGGTTCCTGGCCAAGCCTGGTGTGTCCAAAAAGGCTTCCTGGTCAAAGCGATCCCTGATCTGGTCTGGGAAGGGGAGAGTTGAGCAAGGGCCTTCCAAGATTGGTCACAGGGTGCCAGGACATGGCTTGGAGCGGTGAGAGGATGGGGCATGTCAGGGTGCAGTGGGGAATGATCAGCAGAGCAGAGTTCTCAGTTCCCCCTTATCTGAGGTCTGTGTGCCAGCAAGTCCATTTGGTGGGGGTCTGGGTTTCTGAAAAACAACTCAGGGACGTGTGCTGAGATGTTATCTTTAGTTTCTATAGGCAACCACACGTCTTCTATGGTCTAACTTCCTTGCTGTTTTCCCTATGATTACCTTCTTATCAGGTTGCTCCTTTACTTCTCAGGACTAGCTAGGTGCCTGGAATTTCCTTGGAGAGAACTCAAGATTTTCCTTTATTTTCATGATTCGGAGGGTGCAGCAGGTCCCTGAAGGGGTCCCTGCTCCATCTCACTTTACCTTCCCAAGGTCCTTTGAAGGAAGCAAGGGATGGAAAAGTGTTTATTAATTAAAATGTGACACCTGATTAAAGATTGTTAGTAGCTGGGTTTGTCCTCGGCCTTCAGCTCAGATCTGGGCCCTGACAGATTCCTGAGTGTTAGACTTGGGGCCAAGGACAACTCTCACCTCTGAAGGTGGGTGAGCAGAGGCTTCAAGGAGGGGACCATGGGTATGGGGCACGGGGGGTGCGGGTGGACAGTTCCAGCAAGGGTGTGCACCTCTGGCCGGTGAAGGAAGTCTTGGAAGGAGGTACCTTAGGATCATGGCTGGGGTGGAATTGGGGACCTCTGGGAGGTAAGGCAAGTGACCTGGCTGGATTCGGATCAGGTCTGGGAATGTTGGTGGGAGCAAACTGAAGCCTTGAAACTGGGCTGGCTGTTCATCCCCCGAGGTACAGTTCATAACCCTGCGTGGGGAGCAGGTGATGGCAACAGCAGTGACCTAAATAGAATTTGTCTTGCACTTTGGGAATGTCTCTCAGAGTCCTCTCACATGGTTCTTGTCCCCACCCCTTGATATAACAATTCTATACCACGTGCAAGCGTCATTATTTCCATTTGCAGGTGGGGAAACTGAGGCCCAGAGAAGGAAAGTGGTTTGCCTGGGATCAAATGGCTAACCAGAAGCAAACCCAATCCCAGTCCTTGTCTGGGGCCTCTTGGCAGCTTTTTCCACTGTGGCCTGCTCTTTGGGTGGGACAGTGTCCTGCCCTTACCCCTGCCTCCCCTCCTCTGTCCCCTCCCCAGATTGAGGACTGGGGTGTTTGGGAGACTGAGGTCTGAAGATGGTGGCTAGGAAGAGGGGAGGGGTCAGAGCTGGGAGACAGGTCACAGTGGGAGTGGTCTTGTGCTGAGGGGGATCTGGGAAGTTGGAGAGGAACAGGGTGGGTCATGGGGTCGGGATGGGGCGTTGTGGGAGGGTGCAGGGTGCCTGATGCTGGGTGTAGGGATGGAGGCCTCCAGGTCCAGGAGGCGATGTCCACCTGGTCTGAACTGCCCTGGTAAGTGGAGGCCTCTGCAGACAGTGCCACAACCAGAGTCGTGACATACCCTACTTCTCCTGCGAAGTGGAGTGTGGAGGCTCCTGTGTGGCGCTGGGGGCCTCTGAGATTCCCAAGTGGCTGGAAGGAGTGATGGCTTAGGAAGAGTGAGCGGCAGCAGGGCCACTGGCAGAGGCTTATACAGACTATGCCTGGTGCATCGGGCTTAGGCTTCCGCCGGTGGTGCTCCCAAACCCGGGGAGCCAGTAGCCGTTCTCCTGCGCGATCAGGAACCTGAGCCCAAAGCCGTGCAGTGACTAGCTAGGGACCAGCAGCGGGTGAGTGACAGGTGGGCTGGGACTTGGGGCTCCTGATTAAGACACAGGGCCCTGAGGGGATGAACCAGGAAGGGTGGCCTTGAGAAGGACATCCCTGCCAGCCTCAGGCAGTGGGCTTCTAGGGGGAGACTAGGGCAAAGAGCCAGCCAGGTGGCAGCCCAGGGTCACCCAAAGCTGGCTGAAGGGGAGAGGCCTGCTGTATCCCCTTGGGCCAGAGCGCACAGGCCAGGCCCGGGAGGATCTCAGGCTGTACCAGGCTTGCTGGACACAGGCTCATTGTCTTTCTAGGGCTTTCTGTCTTGCTCTACCTTCTCTTCAGCCAGCTGCAGCTCCTGCTGACCTATGCCACCCCAGTGCAGGTCATCCGACAGTGACTCATGGCCCCCAGCTTCCTGGCTCGATGAGGGTATGTTGCTTCTGTTTCTACCTCTCTGAGTTCTTTCCCTTGGAGCAAGTGGACCGGATGGGATGGCCATGGGTGTGCAAGGATACTTGTGTCATGGGTGGCTTTGCGTTTCTGTGTTCCCAAGTGTGCTGTGCGGTGATTTGTGCTGACCTGGTTCACAGTGGCACATTTGTGTGTCTGTGGATCTGTAGGTGTATCTGTGAGTTTAAAAAACTATCTCACATTATTCGTATTTGCATAGACAGTTTTGCAGGTGTTCTCATGTAGTTTTGTGTCTTTGAACTTTTGTTTACTTAGCTATATTTCGATATGATTGTGTCTGGGTGTGTTTGTGTGTGGTTGAGCGTTTACATCACTTTCTCATGTCCCTATGATCATATATTTAATTTAAAAAACATCTACTGCTATTAACTGAAATCAGAGTCAGAGAATACCATTGGCTGGTCCTGAGGGATTTGTTGATAGTGACAGAAGACTGGAGCCTGAGGAGCCACCTCTTCAGAGTCCGCCATTGTTTCATTCACTCATTCATTCAATACACATTACACACCTTCTGCCTGTGAGGGGCGGGCAGGCATGGGAGCAAGCCCCCGCTCCCTGGGGCTAACCTGAATGAGGGGTCTCGCAGGGAGACAGAATCGGTTGAGGACGTAGCAGTCAGGTGTGGGCTAGGGGAGAGGGCAGGATGGCTCTGGGGACCAGGTGGAGTTGGGAAGGATGAGGCTGTAGAGAGGGGCAGCATGGGCAGGGAGGCATTGGCTGGGCATGGGCTGGGCCTGGGGAGGCCAGTTTCTGCAGGGTTCTCCTACAGAAGAGCAGCTGAGCAGTGCCCAGCAAGTGAGGACCTGCTGGGACCTCAGGGCTGAGAGGGCCTGATGCTGGGCCTTTGGCTGGGGTTTGGGGAGCTGCCCCCACCCCCGAAAGCCTTAACGCCTGGTGGTGGATCCTGCTTCCGCTCCACTGGCAGCAGGTGGCATCTGTGGCATGGTCTGCTGCTGACTGCCCGACCTGGGGCACTGGGTCTGTGAGAGCTGTGCTGGGCTGGTGGGAGGTTCCAGGGCGGAGATGGGGAGAACCTCTCCTGACATGCAGAGCAGGACAGGTCCCCGAGGTGCCTCTTTCTGGCTTGTGGCCTTTCTCCTACCCCAGCTGCTGTCTGGCCTCCCCACCCCCAAGTTTCTGCCACAAGCAAAGCTCCTTTGTTGCCTTCCCCTGCCCCGGCCTCTCCACCTGCTGCTAGCTCAATCCCCTCTTTGTGCAGTTGGTCCGCAGTTGTCATGGCAGCTGGGCACAGGCTGAGGCCTGCCCATGGGGGGCTCTTACTGAACTGCAGCCTGACCCCGTGCGGGAGGGCTGGGCCAGAGCCAGGCATGGAAGAGGGGCCTCTGTGTGTCCTCCTCCCCTCAGAGCCCGAGGGACTGCGGAGAGGAAAGGTGGTCCAGTAGGGGTCAGGGGTCTACTTGTACGATAGACCAAGTGGCCTTCCAAGACTCAGTGTGGGCACTGGTGGCAGATGGCACATGTGCCCCTTGACGCCTGTCTTCCAGCCAGGGCGCTTTGCTGGGCAGCCTGCTCACCTGGCTCCTGGGTGTCTCTAGGTGGCCGAGGACGTGTTAGGATGGTGGGTTAGAAGGGGACCACCATGCGCAGAGCAGAGCGAGAGGCAGAATAGGAGAGAAGCTTAGAGTGGGCCAGGCTGGAATGTGTCACATGGAGGGCTTTCCTGGATTTTGTCTGTAGGAAACCTGCTGTGCTGTTTCCCAGACATAGCCCACCTGAGCACACCAGTAGAGGCAAGTCCCCAGAGACTTGGCTTCCCCTTACTGCTATCCTGTGTGTCTCCCCCTTGAATTTCTCACTTCTTCCTCTTGGGCCCTCAGGGGTCCTCTTCCTTCCCTCTCTGCTTCTGTTCTTAGGTAAACCACAGGCTGCTTCCCCTCGAGCCCTGGTGTGGCCCTGGTGTGGCCCGAGACAGGCACTGAGTCTTGAGGGAGGAGCTGGACAGTAGAAGCCCTGCTACTGCGGGGTGGCTGTCAGGTCCTAATACCTCTTGGGAGGCAGGGTGGGTGCAGTAGGACTGTCTTTGATTTGGCCTGGGAGTCTCGCGTTGTGTAAACCCAGGCCCATCCCTCTGTCCTCCTGGATTTCTGGCCTGGGCTCTGCCCCCCTCAGTCTGAGTTCCCTTCATCAAGGTGGCTTCTCTGTCCGCCAGCCCCTCTGTGCCTTTTTAGGTAGACGTTAAGTCCAGTTGGTGAGAGGTTTCCCAAGGTGTGGCATGCAGAAGCTCACAGAGTGGCCCAGAGGGAGGAGGGTGGCATGGAGGGAGGACCCCCCAGCGCCTATCAGAGCCCCACCAGGGTCCCCCTGCGCCTCCTTCTCCACTGCTCACATTTTCTCTGCACCACAACCAGGTTAGAGTGTCTGTAAGAAACCATAGTAGGCGTGCTTACAGACCCCTGTTGGGGAAATAGAAGTGAAAACAAAATCTCTTGCCAACCCAGAAAAGCTCTTTGCAAAAGTAAAAGAGAAAAAAAGCTTTTAAAAAATTGAATGTTTGTGAAACCGGAATGTGATGCGCATCACAGGCAATCCCCTGAGAGATCAAAGACCAGCGTCTCCGGCTGCTAGAGCCAGGCAGGTGTGGCCCACTCAGACGTGCTGTCAGGATGAACAGCAACCAGCCTCCAGGAAGAGGACTGGACAGCAAGCACCATTTGTCACACGCAGGTCGTCCTAAATTCACCTGGTAATTGGTGTGACCGTCTATATTAGCTAATTGCCTTTACCCACAGGAAAAATAAACTTCTCGTATTTTTATGACAGGAGACAGGTTTGTGATTTGGAGCCAGGCACCTGCTGAAGTTAGGCCCCTACCCTCCTGTGGAGACTGGGAAGTAGGGGCGGCATCTTCCTTAATGTTTACATTTCAAAGAAATGGCCCCCAGGACCGTGGGAAAGACAGTCGTGAGTTGTAACACTGGCAGAGGCTTATTTTGCTGCTTTTTTTTTTTTTTTTTTTTTTTTGAGACAGAGTCTCACTCTGTCCCAGTCTTGGCTGACTGTAACCTCCACCTCCCAGGTTCCAGTGATTATCCTGCCTCAGCCTCCTGAGTAGCTGCAATTACAGGTGTGTGCCACCACGCCTGGCTAATTTTTATATTTTTAGTAGAGACAGGGTTTCCTCATGTTGGCCAGGCTGGTCTCGAACTCCTGACCTCAGGTGATCTACCCACATTAGCATCCCAAAGTGCTGGGATTACCCACCTTGCCTGGTCTTATTTAGCTTTTGAAAACATTTATTTCTACTTGAGGAACATTTACTGCAAAAATAAAAAATAAAAGAAGATTTACATACATCTCAAAAAGACAGAGATAGAGCATATTAATTAGAAGTTTCTAAACAAAATGCTCTGGAAAAAAGGGGATGTTTCTTCTCTTGCCCTCTTTGCACCAGGAAAAATGATTTTTTGTGTTTTCTGGATTCCTAGTCACTCCTTCCCTACCTCTCTTGTCAGGGTCCAGATTCCCAGTGTGGGTGTGTGCTCCCAGTGTCTGGGCTCTGAAGATGTGGGATAGGGAGGCTGGGTCTCTGCGAGGCTCTTGGGGCCTGGGGTGGGTGTTTCTGTGAGGGTGGCTGAGCCATGGTACCTGGGAAGAAGGGCTGACTGAAACCTGGAAGAGCCCCTCCCTTGAGGCAGCAGGAAGCATGAGCCATAGGTCTCCATGGGCAGCCACGTTTTTGCTCTGCTAGGGGGTACAGGCGCGTGGGACCACATCCTTGTCCTTAGGAGACGTGCACCCCCAGTGAGGACGAGCTGAGTCTTCAGGCTGCAAGCTCCTGGCTGGTCGGGGCAGCATATTCCTGCCACTCATGTTTGTTACTGGCCCTCCGTGTGCCCGGCTCTGCTCTGGGCCCTGGGGATCCGGCGGCAAGCATGAAGACCTCCTGGCCTTGCCGTGGTGGGGAACAGACAAGATCATGTCAGGTGGCAAAAATGTTTGAGAGGAAATGGGAGGTGGTTAGGCTGGTGAGCTGGGGCTGGGCGCGGTGGCTCACGCCTATAATCCCAGCACTTTGGGAGGCCGAGGTGGGTGGATCACAAGGTCAGGAGTTTGAGATCAGCTTGGCCAATACGGTGAAACCCGTCTCTACTAAAAATACAAAAATTAGCTAGGTGTGGTGGTGCACGCCTGTAGTCCCAGCTACGTGGGAAGCTGAGGCTGGAGAATCACTTGAACCCAGGAGGTGGAGGTTGCAGTGAGCCAAGATTGCGCCACTGCACTCCAGCCTGGCGACAGAGCCAGACTCCATCTCAAAAAAGAAGAAGAAGCGCCAGGGATGCCCACTCTGAGAAGGGGACATTTAAGCCGGGAGCCAACAGAAGCGAGGGGGTGAGCCAGTGAGCCAGACGGGGATCTGGGACAAGGGGACAGCCAGGGCAAAGGCCTGGGGCATCTGCATAGCAGTGTGATCAATCCCGCTCATATTCCAGGCATGTCAGGAAAAGCTCAGAAGACTTGGGCATAAAAATCCCAGTTCAGTGAACTGGGCATGGGCTCTTGTATGGAGACGCTGGCCCCCAAGCTCTCTGGAAGGGTTTGTGCTAGAACATGGATGGGGGCTTTGAAAGGAGGGGGGCGATGACTGAGGAAACGTGTAGGGCCATTCTGCCTTCCAGGTGCATTCCTGACCGTGGCGTCAGATATGTCTCTAACCTTACTCGAGGCTCCTGCTTCTTAGGTGTGGCGTCTGTCACTCGCTGCCCTGCAGATGTTGAGGGTGTGGGGTGTGAGGCTCTGGTGTGGGAGTTAGACCTGGGTTTTTGTCCAGCTCTGCCATTCATCACCTCTATGACTCAGGCACATCAGGGGCCCTGTGTGGCCTCAGTTTCCTCTTTGGTAAAATGGGAATTATGGCTCTCAGCAGGTATGTGTACATAAAGAGCCCTTGCCCATTTTCAATGTGGCTATGGATAGCAAAGTTCCTCGGAAAAGAGAGTGTTCTCTGGGATGGGAGGGGGGCTGGGGACCCTGAGTTTTGTCGTTGTCCCACAGGCTTCTGCTTTTCTTTCTGACAGATGGCAGGGAAGGGACGCAGCCGGCGCTGATGCTCGGAGGCCTCCAGGGATGGAGAGTGGCCTGGCTGGTGACGGCACAGGTAAGGGAGAAGAGAGGAGGCAGGGCAGCAGGGGTTCCCTCCGCCCAGGCCACGCGCCTTTACCTTTTCTGAAGACAGGTGTGAGCCAGTGCCTTCAGCAGTAGCTGGTACATCCCACTGATGCAGAATTTCAGGGTGAGGACCAGTGCTTGAACAGCCATGTCAAAGAATGGAACAATGACAGAGGCTATGGGAGCTCAAAAACGGCAAAGCCTGGTTCCTTAACTTGTTCGGCAAGGGGACACATGTGCACCCATGCCTTGAGGAAACTGAGGGGTTATTTATGTGCTGGAATAGGGAGTTTGTGGAGTCATACTAATTAGACATGGAAAACTAGCACTCTAGGTAGGACAATTGGTTGGAACAAACTCCGTGGCTCATCCGTCAGGACACTGTCTTCAGTTCAGTCCACTAATGCTTTCTGGGGTCACTCAAAGTTCAGGGTCCTTATTGGCTAAGCCGCTTAGAGCTGATTGTGATGAAATACTGGCTGCCAGTGGAAAGTTTCCCGGCATGGTCATGTGCTCTTGGCTGGAGCCCCTTCCCAGCATCCCTGAGCCTGGGGTGGAGCGGCCCCTGGCGTCCGGGAGCAGCACTTGCAGCCCTTCCTGGTGCGCCTGGAGCATGTGGCCTGTGGCCCATGGCCTGGCTGCAGAAGGGCTCTAGGCCCCTCGGTGGGGTTGAGTCCAGAGCACGCCCAGCACCCTTGGGAGTCCGACCTTCAGCACAGTGTAACTCGGGTTTCTTTACCTCCCTCTCCCCTCCCAGGGGAGTTACCCCGTAGACCCCAGGGCCCCTGCCTCATTGCCGCTGGGGAAGAGCCTCCTCCCTTCCCAGGAAAATCATGTCAGCAGACCCAAGACTGAGACAAAAATCAGGCAGCGGGGTGAAAGAGAAACATGGTGGCCAGTGCAAAGCATGGCATGTGGTGTATGGACGCAGACCCTCAGAGAGCCTAGCTGTGCAGCTGCACTCCCGTCCAAGGAGCCAGGAGGGTGGCAGGAGCACTTTAGCTGCATGGGTGTTTTGGAAAGTCCAGTGGAACCTAGAGCGCACGCGAGCAGCATGTTACAGCGGCCCTTTCCCCAGATAGACTCATACCTAGGATCCTGAGTCACTGTGAGGTAGCTCTGGTTGACGTGAGCTGTGGAGTCTGCTGGGGCCCTCTCTCCTCCCTATGACAGCTTCTGGGGAACCCTGTGGTTTTAGGGAAGAGTGTGAAAAACACTAGCCGAGACTCCTGGAGACGTGGAGGCACATGGGGACTGGCCTCTGGCCAGACTGAGGGAACCACTCATCTGGAGGTCCCCATTTTTTAGACAATTGACAGTTTACCTCTTTTTTTTTGAGACAGAGTCTTGCTCCGTCGCCAGGCGCCAGTGCAGTGGTGCAATCTCAGCTCACTGCAATCTCCGCCTCCTGTGTTCAAGCAATTTTCCTGCCTCAGCCTCCCGAGTAGCTGGGACTACAGGCATGCGCCACCACGCCCGGCTAATTTTTATATATTTTTTTTAGTAGAGACGGGGTATCACCATGTTGGCCAGGATGGTCTTGATCTCTTGACCTCGTGATCTGCCCACCTTGGCCTCCCAATGTCCTGGGATTACAGGCGTGAGCTGCTGTGCCCAGCTGACAGCTTACCTCTTTTAAGCAACTTTTAATTTTTATTTGTGTGTGTTTTTTTATTGTGGCAAAATATACATAACAGAACATTTACCACTGTAACCATTTTTAAGTGTACGGTTCAGTGGCCTCAGTACATTCACAGTGTTGTATAGCCGTCACTGCCATCTATTTCCAGAACATTTTCATCACCTGGGAAACTGCACTCATTAAGCAATAATCTGTGCCTTGCACCTTTTAATTTTATCTGAACTGTTAAAACCTAAAACATGATCCCTTTCATGATGACTGAGGAGCGGTGTGGTTATTTCAGGACTCTCCAGGGGCGGCCAGTGGCCTGCGCTCTTCGTATGGAGCCAGGGTCTCCTATGCTCGGGCTGCATGCCTTTATTTTTTCTGAAGCAAGGCGTGAGCCAGTGCCTTCAGCCAGTAACTGGTACATCCCATTTATGCAGAATTTCAGGGTGGGGACCAGGGCTGGGACAGCCATGTCAAAGAATGGAACAATGACAGAGGCTATGGGAACTCAAAAAACGCAAGCCTGGTCTATTATCTTGCCTGGCAAGGGAACCCTTGGGAGTGTGCCTGGGGCTGCTGGAGCTTCAGCACACTCCACCTCAACTCCAGGGCCCCCAGGGACACGAGTGCTAGGCTTAGCACCCCGCCCAGCCCAGTCATTTACGTCCGCCAGGTGCCCTTTGGCAGGTGGATGTGACAGCACTGTCCCAGCATCCTGGGGCTTTCTGGCCTATAGTCATCTTGCTGGCTGGGAGGGCTGAGAGGGGACCAGCCATCAGCCACCTGATGGACACGGCACAACCACTGGTCTCGGATTGGTGTGACTCATCCTGGATCATGCATGTCTATATAAATAGAGACATAAAATTTTTAATGAATTTAATCAGATGATTCACACAGTTTTTCAGCTTATTTTTGTTTTCTCTTAAAATGTGTTGAGAATCCTTTCACATTGGCATACATAGTTCTTTTCCATTCTTTTTATTTGATACATAGTATTCCATATTATGAAGGGAGTGATCCTTAAACTATTTTTAGGATAATTAAGTTCATTTCCATTGTGTGCAAATTACAAAGAGCACTTCGGTGAACATTCTTGGACATTTCTCTTTACACTCATATGTCAATATTTCTTAGGGGAACACGTGGAATGGAATTGCTGGCTGGAAAGGGCCAGAAGGCTCTCTACACTTCTAACTTTAATAAATACTGTCAGATTGTTCTCCAAAAATTCTGCCTCAGTTTATGCTCTCAAAATACCCATATGTATACCTGTTCTCTTATGTAGTATCCGCACATATTATAGAGGTATTATTGATTTTTAAAATTTTTGCTGGTATGAGGGGTTGAAAGATGCTACTCTTTTAGTTTGCATTTTGTTGATGACAAGTAGGGTTGAACCTCTTTTTATCATATGTATAGGAGTCTGTTTTATAGTCTGGATGCTAAGCGTTTGCCTATTCTATATCTGCACATATTTTTTCCTAGACCTGCACTGTTCAGCACATGGCCTAGCCACATAGGACTCTTCTAATTTAAGTTTAGGTTTAAATTAAAGTACGACCAGGCGAGGTGGCTCATGCCTGTAATCCCAGCACGTTGGGAGGCTGAGGTGGGTGGATCACCTGAGGTCAGGAGTTCGAGACCAGCCTGGCCAACATGGTGAAACCCCATCTCTACTAAAAATACAAAAATTAGCTGGGCGTGGTGGCAGGTGCCTATAATTCCAGCTACTCATGAGGCTGAGGCAGGAGAATTACTTGAACCCCAGAGGCAGAGGCTGCAGTGAGCTGAGATCGTACCACTGTACTCCAGCCTGGGTGACTGAGGGAGACTCTGTCTCAAAAATAAATAAATAAAAATTAACTTAAATACAATTAAAAATGTCATTTCTTAATTGTACTAGTCATATTTCAAGTGTTCAGTAACCATATGTGGCTCAAGAGCTCAGATGTAAACCGTTTCCACTATTGCAGAAAGTTCTGTGGAAAAATGCTGCTCTAAATTCACTCTGAATCCTCCTCTCCCGTCCCCTGCCGTCCCCACCTTTTGTTGTTTTTGCTTTTGTTGCCCAGGCTGGAGTGTAGTGGTGTGATGTTGGCTCACTGCAACCCCTGCCTCCCTGGTTCAAGTGATTCTCTTACCTCAGCCTCCTGAGTAGCTGGGATTACAGGCATGCACCACCATGCCTGGCTAATCTTTTTGCATTTTTAGTAGAGACAGGGTTTCACCATGTTAGCCGGGCTGGTCTTGAACTCCTGACCTCAGGTGATCCTCCTGATTTGGCCTCCCAAAGTGCTGGGATCACCGGCATGAGCCACTGCACCTGGCCTAAATTCCCATTTCCACTGGACTTATGTTTATAGTATCTTTTGTCATACAGATGTTTTAAATTTAGTTTTTATCTTTTATTTCTTGTTTAAGAAGGCTTTTAATTACCTCTGGATTCTAAGCAAATTCTCTTAATTCTTCTAATACTTCCATTTTCTTTTTTAAAGCTGGCGCTTAAGTCCATCTGGAACTCATTTTTATACACAGTCTGTAGTAGGAATCTAACTTAAATATTTTCCCAAAAGAGAGAGTAGGTTCTAAGTTGATGAATAGCCTTTTTCCATTGACTTGGAATGTCTCTTGTATCATGTATCAAACGATTCTGTTCCATTGGCCTATCTGTCCGGTGTGTGTACTCTACATTATTGTAATAATTGTATTTAGCTTTTTTACTTTTATTTATGTATTTATCTATTTTGTGAAAGGGAATCTGACTTGCAGGCTTACGTCACCAGGCCCAGCATGGAACAGCCATGCCAATAACAATAACAACTGTGTCAGTCAAAAGTTGGGTTTTATTTTCTTTTTTTTCCCAAATGGATCTCTCTTCTCTCCTCTCTCTCTCTCTCTCTCTCTCTCTCTCTCTCTGTCTCTGTCTCTCAACACAGTCACACTCTCTAACCTAGGCTGGAGTGTAGTGGGCTTAAGCAGTCCTCCCACCTCAGCCTCCAGAGTAGCTGGGACTACAGGTGTGCACCACCATGTCCAGCTAATTAAAAAATTTTTTTTATACAGACAGGGTGTTGCTCTGTTGCTTAGGCTGGTCTTCAACTCCTGGGCAAACAGTCCTCCTACCTTAGCCTCCCAAAGTGCTGGGATTACGGGCATGAGCCACTGTGCCTGACCTAGACTTTATATTTATAGCAGTTTTAGGTTTACAGAAAAATTGTGAAGAAAGCAGAGTTCCCCGGTACCTCAGCTCCAGTTTTTTTTACTATTAGCATTTTGCATTCATGTGGTATGTTTATTATAATTGATGAACCAATATAGACACATTTTTGTTACCTAGAGTCTGTAGTTGACATTAGGGTTCTCTCTTGGTCTTGTACCTTATCTGGGTTTTGACAAAAGCATAAGGTCCCATATCACTATTACAGTATCATACAGAATATTTCACTGCCCCCCAATCCTCTGTGCTCTACCTGTTTATCTTCCCCTAACCCCCAACTCCTGGCAACCACTTTCAGTTATCTCTGTAGTTTTGCCCTTTTCAGAATGTCATATAGTTGGAGTCATACAGTGCGTAGCCTTTTACGTTGGTGTCTTTCACCCAGAAGTTTGCATGTGAGGTAGGTTCATGGCTTTTTGTGACTTCATAGCTTATTTCTTTTTATGGCTGACTAATATTCCATCATGTGGAGTTATCCATTCACCCACTGAGGGACATCTTGTTTGCTGCCAAGTTCTGGCAGTTGGGAATAAAGCTATAAAAATCCATGTGTGCTTTTTGTGTGACAAAGGTTTTCAACTCTTTTGGGTAAATACGTAGTCGAGTGACTGCTGGATTGGATGGCAAGCCTGTATTTAGCTTTGTAAGAAACTGCTGAACCGCCTTCCAGCGTGGCTGCAGCACTTTGCATTTCCACCAGCAGGAAAGAGCCCGGCTGCTGCTCAGCTTCACTGTGCACATGCCAGCCATTTGTATTCTAGCCACTCACTTTTTTTTTTGAGTTGGAGTTTTGCTCTTGTTGCCCAGGCTAGAGTGCAATGCTGTGATCTTGGCTTGCTGAAACCTCCCCATCCTGGGTTTAAGTGATTCTCCTGCCTCAGCCTCCCAGTAGCTGGGATTACAGGCATGTGCCACCATGCCTGGCTCATTTTTTGTATTTTTAGTAGAGACAGGGTTTCACCCTGTTGGCCCCACTGGTCTCGTACTCCTGACCTCAGTTGATCCACCCGCCTTGGCCTCCCAAAGTGCTGGGATTGCAGGCATGAGCCACCACTCCCAGCCGATTCTAGCCGTTCATATGTGTACAGTGGTAGCATTTTTGCTTTTAATGTCATAGAAGCCAAATTCTTCTTTGCTCATTTTTAGGATTTTTCTGGGCAATTTGTATACATGATACATTTTAAAATTTACTTAAATAGGATGACACTGAATTTCAACGTTATTTCAGAGTGAAGAACATCTTTGGCTCCTCATCTAAGAATATGGTACATTGGTCCTTTTATTTAGTTTTATATCTTTAGTAAGGTTTAATAGTTTTCTTTATATAAGTTTTGCATGTTTATTAGGTATATTCCTAGTTACTTGTATTGCCATCTTTTAAAATATTACTTTTGTACTGGGCAATCTTGCTGAGCTCTTATTTATATTTATCAGTGGATTCCCTTGCACATTCCAGGCGGTTAATCATCATAAGCAAATGGCAGCTTCCTCTCCTTTCCAATGTTCATGCATTTCTCTTTGTTTTCCCCTATGCCTTGGCTAGTTCGTCAACGATAGCTGACTGATTTTAGGGATGGTGAGCATCGCATTTTGTTGCTAATTGTAATGGGCTTCTAATTGTTTGCTTTGGTTATAATGGTTGCTGTAATTTCTAGAGTACATTCTTTGTGCACTTCGTTTCCCTATTGCTAGTTTGCTAGGAGATTTCTTCTCTCCCTCCCTCCCTCCCTCCCTTCTTCCTCCTTCCCTACCTTCTCCTTCCTTTGATCCCTCCCTCCAGAAATAATGTTGAATTTTATCATGTAACTTTTTCACGTCTATTGTGAGTTTTTTCACTTTTAATGAGGTAATGTTATAAATTGTATCGGGCCATCTTTGCTTTCCTGGGGAGAATCTCAGCAAGGTTAGGGTATGTTATTGTTTTAACACCACTGAACTTGCTTTGCTAATGTTTGTGTCTGTGTTCAAAGAACGGTAAACCTTTTGTCCACCTCCATCCTTGTTTTGATACTGGAGTTGTGCTAACCTTGTAGACTTCTCTTTCTCTTTGCTCCTATGCACTGCAATTGTTTATATAAGATGGAAACAGTCCTTCCCTTGAGGTTTTAGCGGCACCTGTTTGTACAGTTATATAGCCTGTCACTCATTTTTGAGGTAGACTGAGATGTTCTTCTCATTTCTTTTAGTTGTTTATGTAGTCAGATTTTCTACCTATTCTTGGGTCAGTTTTAATTTACATTTTCATGCAAAATTTTCTATTTTGTATAGGTTTTCAAATTTATGTGTATAAAGTCCATATACACTATTTGGGGATTTTCAGAATCCTTTTTGCAGCTACATGACCCTTATCTATAATCGGTTTTTATCTTTATTAGTACCCTTCTTCTTCCTTTGGGTTTATTTTGTTGTCTTTGTAACGTTGACATCTGTTTAAAGATTTTTCTCTTCTCTTTGTTCACAGCTATTTTATTCTACCTACTTTTTATTACCTGTAAACGTTTTTGGAAAGATGCATAGATCACAAGCTCTATAAATTCTTATAAAGCAAACATTCCCCTGTAACCAGCACCCACATCAATGGAAAACATGACCAGAACCTCGGACTCCATGCTGCCTTCCACCCACAGTGCCCTCTGTAATAGGACCATTATCCTGACTTCTAACTCATGGGTTTATTTTGCCAGCTTCTCCTCTTCACATAAATGGAATCACACAGTATGCATTCTTTAGTGTCTGTGGCAGATGGTTTCTATTATGGCTTCTATTCTGTGAGCTGGGAAAAGAAAGTGCCTCTATAGACTTGTGTATGGCACAAAGTGTAGGCTGGGAGCAGTGGGCGTGGGATGCTCATGAGTAGAGTGGGTTAGGTGAGGCGACACCTTTTTTGGGGGCTGTGGCCTTTCCGGCCTACTTTCTTGTCCTTGGTTTTGTTGAAGGAAGCTGAGTTGCCAAACAGCCAAGATCCCAGCAGGTGAAGTGTTCTGCCACCATGGCTTCTGCCTTGGAGCAGGGGCCGTGCCGTATGGACGGTGCTGCAGTGACTCATGGTTTGGTCTCTCTGACCACTGAGTGACTGGGCATGCCTTTACTTAGAAAGCTCCCAGCACATCGATCCTCTTAGAAAAAGAATGGTATATTTTGCAGCTTGGCCGCTTTCTCCCTGTCCACTGGGCCAGCGAATTTCACTGGATTGGTTTCTTTAAACTTCTCTGCATCTCCTGGGCCTCAGGGTGGAGAAGGCAGAGCAGCCTGTGCCTTGGGGATCCTGTGGCCTCGGCAGCCAAGTGATTCACTTACGGTTTCTTTCTTGTATTTTTCTCCTTCACTTCTTTCCATATCTTAACCTGCCCTTGTCCTTTCTGCCTGCCCTACCCTTTTGTCTTCTCTTGACCCCGTTTTCTTCTGTTCGTTTAAAAATCTTTTCCTTCTGCCTTTTGTCGTGCCCACTTTTCATCCCTTCTCTGCCCTCCTGCACCCCTTCCCTCCCTCTTGCTCCTTCTCTCCATCCGACAAGCGCACGGGGCAGTGGTGACCTCTCTCCCGCTTGCCTCTGGCAGGAGCCGGACTGGTGATGAAGGTCAAGCAGGAGAAGCCGGATCGGCTGCTGCAGACGCTGGTGCCGCAGGCCATGCTTGCGGAGAAAGATAAGGAGAACATCTTCCAGCAGCACCCGGGCCTCCCTCCACGCCAGACCTTGGGGTGGTCTCGAGCCCTAGGGGCACAGGAGGAGTCTGGGAGTCCCAGGTGGGCCCCTCCTGCAGAGCAGGATACGGGGCTGGCAGGCCGGGCTCCCGGGGCAGCCTCTGGCCCGCTGAGCCCTGCGCTTTCCGCCAGCGAGGGTCATTTTGTGTGCCTGGACTGCGGGAAGAGGTTCAGCTGGTGGTCGTCCCTGAAGATCCACCAGCGCACCCACACCGGGGAGAAGCCGTACCTCTGCGGCAAGTGCGGCAAGAGCTTCAGCCAGAAGCCAAACCTGGCGCGCCACCAGCGGCACCACACGGGCGAGCGGCCCTTCTGCTGCCCCGAGTGTGCGCGGCGCTTCAGCCAGAAGCAGCACCTGCTCAAGCACCAAAAGACCCACTCCCGGCCGGCCACCCACTCGTGCCCCGAGTGCGAGCGCTGCTTCCGCCACCAGGTGGGCCTCCGCATCCACCAGCGCGCACACGCCCGGGACCGCCAGGGTGCCCGCACTGGCCTGCACGAGGTGCTCCGGGATGCGACGTCGCGCCGAGCCCGTCGCCTGCGGCCTGGGCCGCAGCGGGGGCGCCCCGAGTGGGCCTGGCTAGGACTCTGCCAGGGCTGGTGGGGCCAGCCCGGGGCCCGGACTGCCGTCTCCCGCCCCTCGGGGCCGGGCGAGCCGCGCCAGTTCATCTGCAACGAGTGTGGCAAGAGCTTCACCTGGTGGTCGTCGCTGAACATCCACCAGCGCATCCACACGGGGGAGCGGCCCTATGCGTGCCCAGAGTGCGGCCGCTGCTTCAGCCAGAAGCCCAACCTGACACGGCACCTGCGCAACCACACGGGCGAGCGCCCGCACCCCTGCCCGCACTGCGGCCGCGGCTTCCGCCAGAAGCAGCACCTGCTCAAGCACCTGCGCACGCACCTGCCGGGCGCCCAGGCAGAGCCCTGCCCCAGCTGCGGTAAGAGCTGCCGCAGCCGCGCCGCGCTGCGCGCCCACCAGCGCGCCCATGCCGCCTCCCAGCTCGCCGTCTCAGCCGGGGAACCGGGCGACCAGCCGCAAACCGAGGTCACCCCGGGCTTGGCCACGCGGCCGCGGAGCCCCCAACGGCCCCCGGGGGCCCGGGACGCACTGTGGGGCCGGGGACGTGCAGGCCTGGCTGGGCCTGGCGAGCCGCGCCAGTTCATCTGCAATGAGTGCGGCAAGAGCTTCTCGTGGTGGTCGGCGCTCACCATCCACCAGCGCATCCATACAGGTGAGCGGCCCTACCCATGCCCCGAGTGCGGCCGCCGTTTCAGCCAGAAGCCCAACCTGACGCGGCACCGGCGTAACCACACGGGCGAACGGCCCTACCTGTGTCCCACCTGCGGCCGCGGCTTCAGCCAGAAGCAGCACCTGCTCAAGCACCAGCGCGTGCACCGCGCGGCCCCTGCGCCCAGCGCCAAGGAAGAGGCGCGCTAGTGGGCGGGACCCCAGCGGACCCGGACCCGGACCCGTGGTGGTGGTGGCGGGGGATGCCACAGCGGGACTGGTGAATTTCTCAAGGCCTGAGAACAGTTCCAGAAGCATCCCAAAGGGTGCCGGGAGAGGTCCCAGCGTGGGTTGAAGGAGGAGGGAAGATCCGAGTTTCCCACCGCAGGCCTGGATGTGACCACCCTCTTCAGAGGTTGGACCTCAGGCTTCAAGCACCGAGTGCGGGGTCTGTTGGGGACACTGGGAGAGGCTCCTGGTGTGAAGTGGCCCGGGTCTGGACTGGTCAGCTGTGGCACCGCCCCACCCAGGCTGCAGGATGGCCGGGGGTTGCCCCTGTGGGAGAATCGCCACAGACTGGGTAATACCAAGGATGGAAGCCAGAGGCCATGGCAAGGGAGAGCCAAGCATATTGCCAGCACCAGGGCCAGTGCTGGCATGTCAGAGGCATCCAATAAATATTTTTGGAAGGAGTGAGTGGTTTGATGTCCTTCTCACTGGTATGTGTGTGGTGGTCAGACGGGCATGAGCAGGGTAGGCTCCACCGAGGCTTGGCTGCCTGAGGAGGTAGCTGTGCAGGAGAGAGCCAAGCACATTGCTCCTACTCCTGTCTGGGGCATGTCTGAAGTGGGCTGGCTGACTTGACTGGCTTGGGTCCTTATCAGTCTGGCGTTGCAGAAGAGAGCATGAACACGATATTCCGTGTGGTCTCACTGTCCTTTCTGAACCACCCTTGCTGAAGCCTGAGTCTGTGTGTGCTCAGAGATCCATTTGCCCCAGGCTAGGAGCACACACTCCTCATGCCCAGTTCTTGCTGGGGGTGTTTTCTCTCTTTCTCTCTCCTTCAAGTCAATTTAGTCTCTTCCCACATACCATCCTCAGCCTCCTGCCCCCAAGAGGTCACCCCTCATGCCCTCCCAAAGCGGGGTTGGCTGAGTCCCTGGTGCTGAAGAAGAACCCAGGGCTCCAGGCTAGGCTGTGACCTCAGATGGTATCTTCCCAGAGGAGAGGAGGGAATTGGAGAGGGTGGAGAGATGGGTGTTGGGGTGCCAGGGTTGGGTAGCTGGGAGGTAGGAGGAAGAAAGGACCCCAGTGTGGCTCTGGAGAAGGAAGACATGCACTTGCCCACTTCTCCCAGGCCCAGATCCTTCTCTGTATGCAGAGAAGTGTTACCTTCTGGGAGCTGCTTCAGTTCAGCCTGGCTTCTGGTCACTGTTCTTTAATCTTCTGTATGTGGAAAAAGCTCCAGTTGTAGATCTACGGAAGGACATCTGAAGGTGATGGGTGGACAAGGAGGACCGCCTTGACTGTTATGGCTTACCTGGGTAACAGTGCTGATGATGGTTAGCACTCAGCAGGGCTGCTGCATCCTGGTCCAGTTCTTTGATCACAAACCATGCAGTGTGAAATCACATGGGGTGATGTGAGCCAGGGTTGCTACCACCTACTTGAGCATTCAGTGCTTAGAACCACAGGAAACCAAACCAGAAGCGTTTTCCTGGGTACCCTCCACTGGACACCAGCCCTAGGTGCTCCCCTGACTCCTGCCACTCTCCTGGAACTGCTGTTCCACCCTGCACTGCCCCAGGGAGTACCGAGTGCCTTTGCCACATTCTGAAATCAAGTTGAGCAAGCCCATCCACTTCAGGCCTCACTGAATCCCATCTTTCATTCCTGGGTTAGAGAGACACCGCCTGCAAGGACAGATCTGTGGAAACACTGGGTCCTGTGATTCAGGTGCCTGACGGTGCAGGGCTGGCAGACGCTGACGAGATCAGTCCTGCAGGAGCATCTTTACAACAGAACGTGTTATTTTCCGTAAGTGGCCTGTGTAATGATCAAATCAGTCAAATAGCTGTGCTGGTAGGACTTGGGGTTAAAAAATGAGGCCTAATTGCAGCTTTTTTCTCCAGCACCAATTCATGAGAATGTCTGCTTGCTGACCCCAGGTGACTGAGACTCCCACAAATGGGTGCTTTGGGTCACCAAGGGAACACGGTCAAATCCCTCAGAGCAAAGATTTTATGACCCACTGACCAGGTTGGGACTGCCTGGCATTGATTCACTAAACAAGCCTGCTGTGTGCCAGGAATCATGCTGGCATGCTGCCTAAGACAACCCCTGCTTTTGAGGAGCTCAAGGACTTTCATGGAAAATCATTTTGATACACACAGGGCTTGGGACCATCTATATGTTCAACTCTTTAAAAAAATGGTTCCCATCCCCAGCTCTCTTAGCAAGGCTTTCTAATTCATTACCTCATTTAATCTCACCATGAGTCAGGCAGAGCAGTAACACATGGGAAAGGAGGGTGGGAGTGGGGATAGTGTGACTTGTCCACGAGGTCCTGTTGCAAATTGACAGCAGATCCCAGGCCTCCTGTTAGCCCAAGCTGCTTCTACTGTCACATTGCAGCCTTCTGCAAGGATGGGGTGGCACTGTCAACCTCAGTTTTCATTTTCTTTCATTTAAAAATGATAAACCTGGGTCAGAGAATGTTTAGGAAGAGGCATTGCCATTAAGTCCAAGACAAGATGGTCAGATTTATCCTAGTGGTTTACAATCCAAAATACTCTGGAGCATGCTGAGATTAAGGCGGTTGCAAAGGGAACAGAAAACAGCCATGAGTAAATCAAGACTTTAAAGATTTATATGGGGTCTATGGCCAGGTAAGTGCAGACCTTTGAATCCTGTCCAAGGCCAGGTAAGTGCAGCTCTGTCGTGGGGATCTGTGGCCATGTGGCCACAGATGTGGAAACATCCCGCAGATGCAGCCATGCTGCTTTGTTCAGGCGGTGCAGTGGCTGGCCTGGGGAGCCAGGTGAGCTTGGTGGTGTTGGGGCTTCTGGAACTGCCTGCATCGTCCTTGTATTTCTTTGTTAGGAGCAAGGCTGGAGCTAGGAAAAATGGTATAGGTTCTTGAAAAATGGTTGTTTTCTGGCAAGGGACAGGAGCTTCAAGTCGTCCAGTAAGGCTGTCAGCCTCATTGGGAGGGTTTGGTGTCCCATTGCCGAGCCCCAGGGGAGCTGCCTGACAGAGGATAGACTGCAGTGACCAGAAGCCGCCACTCAGCCCAGTGATAGCACAGGCTGAGAGAGAGGGCAGGCCCCTTGGAGACTTGGCAGAGAGAAACTGGCGGGAGTGGGGGATGCCCCTGAAACCTTTTGTTATTATTTTAAATGGTTTGAATCTGGTAAAGAAACATCTTTGACCTTTTGGCAGGAGGAGGAATGTTGGGGCCAAAAATAGTGTGTTCTGGTCTTCCTGGATCATGGCAGGGGCACTGAGGGGGGAAATGAATGAACTCCCTTAGGTTATCCCGTAGGCTAAAAAGAAAACAGCCTCTCTTGGGTCGCCTGAGTTTGAAGGAGAAGGTGTCCTAGACAGGCTGTTCAACAGAGAACATTTCCTGATGATGACAGCGCTCTACATCTGTGCTGTCCATTCCATCGCCTTTAGCCACATGTGGCTATTGAGTATTTAAATGTGGCTGGTGGGGCTGAGGAACTGAACTTTCTTCAATTTTAATTAAATTAAACAGCCCCACAGGGCTACTGAACAGCACAGTCCCAGGGGTGATAGGACAATGCTCCTGTTGATAAGAAGCTAGAAACATTGTTTCTTTTCCCTTCACTTTCTTCGCTCTGCTCACCATCCCCGCAAGAGCCAGATAGTTCTGGGGTTCCATTCTAGCGTTGTCATTTAAACCATAAGTCCTCCGACAAGTCACTTATGTAAAGCATATGGTATAGTGCCTGGCACACAGTAAGCACTCAATAAATGGCAGCTATTGTTGTTTTGATAAACTTGAGTGGCTACTTGCAGAGCAATTGTGCCTATGGAAAGGGAAAAAAAGGGTTTTCCCTTGTTTAGCTTAACCCATATAAAGAATTAACCAAGACATACATGAGACCAACAAACATATGAAAAAATGCTCATCATCACTGGTCATTAGAGAAATGCAAATCAAAACTACATTGAGATACCATCTCACGCCAGTTAGAATGGCAATCATTAAAAAATCAGGAGACAACAGACGCTGGAGAGGATGTGGAGAAATAGGAAACTTTTACACTGTTGGTGGGAGTGTAAACTAGTTCAACCATTGTGGAAGAGAGTGTGGAGATTCCTCAAGGACCTAGAAATAGAAATTCCATTTGACACAGCAATCCCATTACTGGGTATATATCCAAAGGATTATAAGTCGTTCTACTATAAGGGCACATGCACACGAATGTTCATTGCAGCAGTGTTTACAATAGCAAAGACCTAGAACCAACCCACATGCTCATCGATGATAGACTGGACAGGGAAAATATGGCACATATACACCATGGAATACTATGCAGCTATAAGAAATGATGAATTCGTGTCCTTTGTAGGGACATGGATGAACCTGGAAACCATCATTCTCAGCAAACAGACGCAAGAAGAGAAAATCAAACACCGCATGTTCTCACTCATAGGTGGGTGTTGAACAATGAGAACACATGGACACAGGGAGGGGAGCGTCACACACTGGGGTCTGTCGGGGGGAAATAGGGGAGGGACAGTGGGGGGTGGGGAGTTGGGGAGAGATAACATGGGGAGAAATGCCAGATATAGGTGTTGGGGAGGAAGGCAGCAAATCACACTGCCATGTGTGTACCTATGCAACAATCTTGATGTTCTTCACATGTATCCCAAAACCTAAAATGCAATTTAAAAAAAAGGTAAATGAT
>CAUYLG010044454.1:0-55927 GCA_963573385.1 Cacajao melanocephalus | reverse complement strand
GAGGTCAGGAGTTTGAGACTAACCTGACCAACATGCTAAAACCCTGTCTGTACTAAAAGTACAAAAATTAGCCAGGTGTGGTGGTGCATGCCTGTAATCCCAGCTACTCAGGAGGCTGAGGCAGGAGAATCACTTGAACCCGGGAAACGGAGGCTGCAGTGAACTGAGATTGCACCACTGCACTCCAGCCTGGGCGACAGAGTGAATTCCAACTCAAAAAAAAAAAAAAAAAAGTGTGAGGATTACATGTTTCCTGTAGGCACTCTCCTGTCATTGGCAATCAAATCAGCCAACATGTATTTACAATTCTTCTATTCTGAGAGGGAAGTGAGGGCTTCCCCCTTCACCACAAAAAACAAAACCAGAAAAAAGGCACAAGCCCCTGACCTCAAGGAGTTAAAGTCCAAACAGAGCTGTAACTGTAATACCTTCCTCCAAGACAGATGGCTGGGAGAGTGCAAAGGAAGGATGACTCCAGAGAGGCAGGAGCATTTGGATCCTGTGTGGAAGAATTTTTTCAAATTCAATAAAGAATGCAAGGAAAGTTAGTCTAGTCACAAGGCACTGTGAGAACAAAGAGTGGGCTCTGTGGTTGGGCCCCTGTGTACAGGAGGGCCTGTTCTTAGAGATGTCATTAGAGTTGAGGCTGGAAATGAAATCTGATGCTAGGTCATCCAGGAGTTTGCCTTTGAACGCTAAGTAGTTTAGTTGTTATCCTGAAGACCGTGAAACCACTGCCTGTTTTTCAGGAGGAGAACAGCCTGCATCAATCTGTGCTTTAGGAGAAAGTCCAGTGGCCTCAGTGTTATAGAAGGATGGGGGTGGAGGAGGAGAGCCGAAAGTGAAACCAGCTAGGAAATTGGCCCCAGGAAAAATCAAATTTAAGAACACACCTCTGGCCAGGTGTGGTGGCTCACGCCTGTAATCCCAACACTTTGGGAGGCCGAGGCAGGTGGATCATGGGGTCAAGAGATCGAGACCATCCTGGCCAACATAGTGAAACCCCGTCTCTACTAAAAATACAAAATTAGCTGGGCATGGTGGCGCGCGTCTGTAGTCCCAGCTACTCAGGAGGCTGAGGCAGGAGAATTGCTTGAACCCGGGAGGCCGAGGTTGCAGTGAGCCGAGATCGCACCACTGCACTCCACTCTGTCTCAAAAAAACAAACAAACAAACAAAAAACGGCCGGGCGTGGTGGCTCACGCCTGTAATTCAAGCACTTTGGAGGCCAAGGGAGGCGAATCACCTGAGATCGGGAGTTCAAGACCAGCCTGACCAACATGGTGAAACCCCGTATTAAAAAAAAAAAGAAAAATAGCAAATTAAAAAAAGAAGAAGAAGAACACACCTCTGGCCAGGTGCAGTGGCTCACACCTGTAATCCCAGCACTCTGGGAAGTTGAGGCAGGCAGATCACCTGAGGTCAGGAGTTCAAGACCAGCCTGACCAACATGGTGAAACCCTGTCTCTACAAAAAATACAAAAGTAGCCCAGCACGGTGGCATATGCCTTTAATCCCAGTTACTTGGGAGGCTGAGGCAGAAGAATAACTTGAACTTGGGAGGCGGAGGTTGCAGTGAGCCCATATTATACCATTGCACTCCAGCCTGGGCAACAAGAGTGAAACTCCATCCCATAAAAAAAAAAAAAAAAAAAAAAAAACCTCTTTCAGCTTCCTCTTGCAGGGTCCCCCCTTTCTTTGCTGATCCAATAGTATTCTCTGAAACAATACAGAAGAGTTGGACTCCCTCCCTCACCTGACATAGCTCTTCACACAGTTGCAGTTCAATGCCTGGCGCCCCACCCCATTCTGGTGGCCTTCCTCTGCACACATTCCACCTTGCTGTCCCTCTTAATTTTTAGGACCTATTTGGCAAACATGCTGGAAAAATATTTCCAAAAAAAGTTAAACGTGATTGTTTGGAGTGATGAGATTACCAGTAATACTGTTGTTTTCTTCTTTATTGCGTGTTTTCAAAGTCTGGGCTTGGAACAAGGGCAGGTATTCCTTTGCTCATTCTGTCATGATGCTCAGCATTGAGTGTGCTATTCTGACTAGTGAGAATACTCCATTGCTGGCATCTCCTGTGTCTGGAACATTACACTTCTGGTGATACATTCTACAATTGTATTTGTCTTTTTCAAAACCACTTAACACCTTCAGCTCGTATAAATCTTGTAGTTAACTAAAGCCTCCAGGTCTTTTTCACATGAAGTGTTCACGTAAATCATGGATCTCCCAACCTGTTTTCATCTTTGTGAGTAGTTAAGACATAAATCCTTCCTACAGTATTAAAGGGTGCTAGTGTATTAAACTACCTAAATAACCAGCATGCCTTTTAAAGGGGCTGTCATGATCTAATTCAAATAGTGAGAATTCCAGGGTCTATATCGGGTCCCCCTGGCTCCCTCTGTCTCTCATCCTTCCATTGTGGATCCACAAACCAGTTCTTGAAATATTGCCTCCTGGCCAGGGGCAGTGGCTCACCACCTATAATCCCAACACTGGGAGGCTGAGGTAGGCGGATCGCTTGAGGTCAGGAGTTAAAGACCAGTGCCTGGCCAACATGGTAAAGCCCCATCTTGTTTTAAAATACAATAATTAAGCCGGGCATGGTGGCTCACACCTGTAATCCCAGAATTTTGGGAGGCCGAGGCAGAAGGATTACCTGAGGTTGAGAGTTCGAGATCAGCTTGACCAACATGGAGAAACCCCGTCTCTACTAAAAATACAAAATTAGCCAGGAGTGGTGGCACATACCTATAACCCCAGCTACTCCTGAGGCTGAGGCAGGAGAATTGCTTGAACCCAGGAGGCGGAGGTTGCAGTGAGCCGAGATCACACCATTGCACTCCAGCCTGGGCAACAGAAGCAAAACTCTGTCTCAAAAATAAATAAATAAATAAATAAAATTAAATAATTAGCCAGATGTGGTGGCGGCACACGCCTGCTGTAATCCCAGCTACTTGGGAGACTGAGGCAGGAGAATCACTTGAACCCTAAAGGTGGAGGCTGCAGTGAGCCAGGATCGAGCCACTGCACTCCAGCCTAGGTGACGGAGCAAGACTTTGTTCAAAATGAAAAAAAATAAAAAGAATTATTATTGCCTCCTGCAAAAATTAATATTCAAGAAAATTCAAGGGAATAGTAATCTATGGAAGGGGGAGGAAGATAGTAAGGTTTTATTTCTTTTGGGTGTCTATTACATGAGATCATTTTATTTTATAATATATTCTCTTGTATGTATGAAATATTCCACAATACAAATTTTAAATATGTAGTAATTTAAAAGTAATATGTAGAGTTGATTTAAAATGGGAAGAAATAGCTGGGCATGGCAGTCTATGCCTGCAATCCCTGCACTCTGGGAGGCTGAGACAGGAGGATCACTCGAGCCAAGGAGTTCGGGACTGGCCTGGGCAACATAGCAAGACTCTATCTCTACAAAAAATACAAAAATTAGCCAAGCATGATGGCACATGCTTGTAGTTCCAGCTACCCAGGAGGCTGAGGCAGGAGGATTGCTTGAGCCCCAGAGGTTGTGACGGTAGTGAGCTATAATTGTGTTACTGCACTCCAGCCTGGGCAACAGACCCAGACTTTGTCTCTAAATTAATTAATTAATTTAATTTAATGGGAAGAAATGGCTGGGCACTGTAACTCATTACTGTAATCTCAGCACATTGGGAGGCAGAGGCTGGAGGATCACTTGAGGCAAGGAATTCAAAACTAGACTGAGCAATTATAGAAGATCCCATCTCTACAAAAACATTAAAAAATAAAAAATTCACTAGGCATAGTGGTGAATGCCTACAGTCATAGCTACTCAGGAGGCCAAGGTGGGAGGATTTCTCAAGAGGTTAAGGCTGCAAGTGAGCTATGATTGCACCACTGCACTCCAGCCTGGGCAACAGAGAGAGAGAGATCCTGTCAAAAAAAAAAAAGGGGGGGCAGGGAAAAAAAGTAGGGGGGGGAAATTTCTCAGTATCCCTTCAATTTTGAGGAAAAATAAAAAGAGGTAATGAGAAAAAATAAGGAGAAAGCAATAGATAAGCAAAATGAAACAGAGGAAAAAAGATTTAAGACTGAAAAGGAGGCTGGGCACGGTGGCTCACGCCTGCAATCCCAGCACTTTGGGAGGCCAAGGCGGGTGGATCACGAGGTCAGAAGTTCAAGACCAACCTGGCCAAGATGGTGAAACCCCATCTCTATTGAAAAAAAAAAAAAAGACAGAATAGGAAAATGAAAGAAAAGATACAGGCCTCGAAGACAGGCAGAGATAGGAGGCTTGGATGGAGTATTTGGCCGAACGGGACGACAGAGGTGGTGATGAGCCCCTTCAGTGCTGCAGAGTGGGAGAGAGGGGAACTGTGAAAGCTACTTCGAATCCTAAGAAACGTCAACAAATTCCATCCTATTCCTTAGCATTCCGTTTCAACCACTAAGGCAGTCAGCCTCCCACTGCTGTTCAGCCTGTATGGCCCAGAGCCAGGAAGCGCGTTCCCTAGCAGTTCTGGGTACAGATTCCCTGTACACATGAGTGTCTCCCTCCCTGTGACTCAGCTGCTGTCCTTTCCTCTCCTTCCCCAGGGCCTGACCAGTAGCCTGAGTGAGGATGATCAAGCAGAGCCCTGTAGGTTTCAACAGAAATGTCAACATCTCTTCACTGAAACCTCCCAGGTAGGTATGGTATGACAATCCAGGGCTTTCCTGACCACACTGCAATCCTAACTTCAGGGTAAAAGCCATGTCCCCACTCCCCCACAGCATGGCAAAATCAATTCCAGTTGGATTAAAAAGGTACACATTTTTAGCAAATGAAACCATAAAAATGTATGTGACTCAGATAAAATTTTTTTAAAAGTGAGTGGTTGTGTTTTTTTAAAAGACAGAAAACAAATGGGTAAATATTACAGAAGACCTGTCTAAATTGTTTAGTGCACATCACGAAATATTTTTTCAACCTCTGCCTCCAAATCTCCAAATTTTTGGCCCCTTCCTTACCCCTTGGGCTGAATGGACATTCGTTTAGTCACTCAGTTTTAAGAACAACTTCATTCTGGTCATTAAGACTCCATCTCAGGTATGAGAAGTTCAGTAAGTGAAGGCAAAGATTAATTTTGTATTTATTCGAAGGCTTTTCCCCTCCACCTAAGGCCAGGCTCGTGGTCCCTGTTTTGGAAGGTGGGCTGTTTGCTCCTTCTGCATTTTACTCCTCTTCTCCTCTCTCTCTCCGCAGTATTTTTCTTTTTTCTTTTCTCTTTTTTTTTTTCTTGAGAGAGTCTCACTCTGTTGCTCAGGCTGGAGTGCAGTGGCATGATCTCATCTCACTGCAACATTCACCTCCCAGGTTCAAACAATTCTCCTTCTTCAGCCACCCGAGTAGCTGGGATTACAGGTGCCCACCACCACACCTAGCTAATTTTTGTATTTTTAGTAGAGATGAGGTTTTGCCATGTTGGCCAGACTGGTCTCAAATTCCTGGCCTCAGGTGATCCACCCACCTCAGCCTCTCAAAGTGCTTGGATTACAGGCATGAGCCACCACGCCCAGCCCTCTGACCCCTCTGGTATTGCAGGGAAGGGAGGGAAAAGGAGTAGGGGAAAAAGTGCTTTTATTTATTTAAGTCATGCAGCTGTCCTGACAGTCAAGTCCTCTCTCTGGAAGGGTCCTCCTCTGTGGGCTTAAGAGACCTTTGAGGGTCTCTCCATGGTACTATTGTCTGATGCACACTGGGTCATCTCAGTCCCACTCCTAGGCTCCCACCTAGCCATCCTCATCACAGCCTGGGGGATGTGGGGCAGGGGGCTCCAAACACCAGCCAGCCACCTTGGGCAGGGCACCAGCTAGACGGCCTGGGCCACCATCTGGTGCATTCACTTGGTCCACAGCACATCCTTCCCCTCCACATTCCAGATGGGGCGAAGGTAGCGCTATCTCTGCTTTCTCTTCATCCTGCTGGGACAGGTTGCTCTAGCAAGACTTTTGCATCCAGATTTCTCTAGATGAAAAGGAGAGACCAGTTTCTATGTTCAGTCAGACTCCTAATTCAGTGAGGGAGGGAGGGAGAGCACAGGGATGGGAAGTGGGGGCATGGAAATGGAGGGAAGATGGGGTTGGGGAAGGGGACTGGTCCACCTCTCTCAGAAACTTTCTCACTGTTCTGTGCCAGTGTCAGCACCAGGATGGGCCTTTAGACCCCTGCATCTCTGCCAGCAGTGAGCAAAGTGGGGCGCAGCAGCCTCCTGGTTTACAGGTAGGTCTTCCTTTCTCCCAGTGGCAAGCTTGGAATTGCTCCACACCACACTCTCCCTTTACATCTTTCCTGTGCTTGGGTCCCTTTAATGGTCTGGTGAAGCGGTGGACTCCTTAGAATGATGTTTTTGGCCAGGCACAGTGGCTCATGCCTGTAATCCCAGCACTTTAGGAGGCCAAGGCAGGCAGATCACCTGAGGTTGGGATCTGTTTCTGACCACCATGGAGAAACCTCGTCTCTACTAAAAATACAAAATTAGCCAGACATGGTAGTGGGTGCCTGTAATCCCAACTACTCGGAGGTTGAGGCGGAGAATCTCTTGAACCCAGGAGGGGGAGGTTGTGGTGAGCAGAGATTGCGCCCCTGCACTCCAGCCTGGGCAACGAGAGCAAAACTCCATCTTAAAAATAAATAAATAAATAAATAAATGATATTTTCAATTATAAAATAAAATATACAGGACTACAAAGGTTATCAATTGTATTGAAATGCAGTTATCACAATCATTTGAAAATGTGTACTCTAGTAATAATGCTTCCTCCTAAAAAAATCCTTTTTTAAAAAAATCACTTTATTAGGATATAATTGACATACCAAAAGCTGTACATATTCAGGCCGGGCACGGTGGGTCACACCTGTAATCCTAGCACTTTGGGAGGCCTAGGTGGGTGGATCACTTGAGGTCAGGAGTTCAAGACTAGCCTGGCCAACATGGTGAAACCTTGTCTCTACCAAAAATACAAAAAAAAAGTAGCCAAATATGGTGGTGCATGCCTGTAATCTCAGCTATTCTGGAGGCTGAGGCAGAAGAATCACTTGAACCCAGGAGGCAGAGGTTGCAGTGAGCCAAGATTGCTCTACTGCACTCCAGCCTGGACAGCAAGAGCAAAACTCCATCTCAAAAAAAAACTGTACATATCTAATGTATACAACTTAATGAGTTTGAATAAGTGCACCCCCATGAAACTATCACCACAATCTATGTCATAAACATACCATCACCACCAAAAGGTTCCCCCCACCCTCTATATTTATGTGCATGGGCACACGTGATAGAGAGACAGAAGGATGAGAGCACTTAACAGTTAAGATCTACACTCTTGGTAAATGCTCAAGTATGCAAGTTCTGTTAACTACAGACAGCATGCTCTCCAGTAG
The DNA here is from genome assembly GCA_963573385.1 of Cacajao melanocephalus. Lineage (NCBI taxonomy): Eukaryota > Metazoa > Chordata > Mammalia > Primates > Pitheciidae > Cacajao > Cacajao melanocephalus. The sequence goes on along the minus strand of CAUYLG010044454.1, from coordinate 48,513 downwards.
CTCTCTAGAACTCATTCATCTTGTATAAGGGAAATGTTGTACCCTTTGACCAACACCTCCCGTGTCCCCCTCCCCCAGCCCCTGGAAACCACCATTTCACTCTCTGCTTCTATGTGTTTGACTATTTTATATTCTTCATGTAAGTGAAATGATGTGATGCTTGTCCTTCTCTGTCTGGTTTCTTTCACTTAGATGATGCTTTATTAAAACATTATAGACCCAGCATGGTAGCTCAAGCCTGTAATCCCAGCACTTTGTGAGGCTGAGGAGGGTAGATCACAAGGTCAGGAGTTCAAGACCAGCCTGACCAATATGGTGCAAACCCATCTCTACTAAAAGTGCAAAAAAAATTTAGCTGGGCATGGTGGCAGGTACTTGTAGTCCCAGCTACTCATGAGGCTGAGGCAGGAGAATCACTTGAACCTAGGAGGCAAGGGTTGCAGTCAGCCAAGATCCCGCCACTGCACTCCAGCCTGGATGACTGAAAAACAAGATCTAACAGTGATTTCTAACTAGTGATGAGTATAAAGGTGTTTTGAGATACCTGCAACAGCTGTTACGTCATATGAAAACATCCGGGCGTTCTACTAGAGACAATTAGTTATAATTGTTGCTAGTACTACTGTAATTTGTTGCATACATTCATAATTGGAGGAAATGCAACATTTCAGCTAGAGAATGGTGAATATAAGGATGGAATATTTTTCCCATTCATGTTCACAACTTGCTGAAGATGGATGAAGAACCCTTGCCCTAGACTGGGGACTGCCTCCTCCAGGGAAACTTCCCACAGCCTTACTGGCCTCTGCTTATGTAGGTCAGGAGGTGCAGGGGATGTGGCTGCAGGGCCGGTTTGGTGAGGTTTGCAGAATCACCTAGCAACTCCCCTAGGAGTGGAGAGACATTACAGCCAATCCTCCTCAGCTTTGGGACAAGCAACTCTGAGATGACAGAACAAGTTCCCTAAATGGTCTGTTGCTGTGACTCCTGTTTACCCTTGACATTCACAAAATACTCTGGAATTGATACACAAGAAACTGCTAACAGTGATTACCTCTGGGGAGTAGAGATGAAAACTGAGAGGAAAATAAGGAAATTTCTTTTCATGTTAAATTCCTTTGTACTGTCTTAAAAAATAATAATAAACATCTTGTTTATATGATGAAAAACAAGTTGTAAAAAAACTTTAGACGTTTTTCTAAAGGAAACCATATGTGACTTTAACTGATTTGAGGCAAGTAGAAGCTTTTAAGTATAAATGTAATGAAAGAAATATGGCGGAAACTGATAAATTACACACGCAAAAAAGACGCAAAACCCAACAATGTCACAGACCAAAAATAACAAACTTAAGAAATAATGGCAACAAAAATTAAACAAAAAGGGCTGGGCGTGGCGGCTCACGCCTGTAATCCCAGCACTTTGGGAAGCCAAGGTGGGTGAATCACCTGAAGTCAGGAGTTCAAGACCAGCCTGGCCAACATGGTGAAACCCCATCTCTACTAAAAATACAAAATTAGTGTGGTGGTACATGCCTGTAATCCCAGCTACTCAGGAGGCTGAGACAGGAGAATCACTTGAAACCGGGAGGTGGAGGTTGCAGTGAGCCGAGATTGCATCATTACACTCCAGCCTGGGTGACAACAGCGAAACTTCGTTTCAAAAAAAAAAAAAATTAAATGAAAGCAGCTAATAGTCTTAAATTTTAAAGCAATGTTGAAAAGCAGTAGCATGCTATAAATAGCTCTTCAGAGCTATTCAGTACCCTTCTTTCTGCCCTAATTCCACCATATCTACCTCCAGCAAAAAACTGAGCAGCAAGAGACAAAAAGAGAGAATCCTAAATACACAGGTCAAATCCCCAGAATCAGTGATGGCTGAGGCCACTTCCACCCCTCTGTGGTTCTCAGCTCAGTCCGAGGTTCGTTACTGGCCACTGATGCTTCAAACCAGATGTAGTTTGGAGGATCTTCCACCAAAGCAGACAGACCCTAACTTCCACACTGGAATTGAAATGACTTAATCTCAGACTCTCCATTCCAGGACGCACCTAGAAATAGGTGGTACCCTCAAAATAAGAAGACAAGAAAATTTATTGAGAAATAAACTACAATACACATTTATACCTGGCTTCCTGCAGTAGCATTGGGAAACACGTATGGGCTTTGGAGATCCGACGAACTTGGATTCAAGTCTTGGCTCTGCCACCTTTTACTAACAATGCAACTCTGGCAAGTCACTTACCTAAGTCATAGTTTTCCCACTGAGATCCTTACTTCACACCATAGACACAAAAAGACTCCATAAGATTTTCAAATAGAATGTTTAAATAAAACATTAAAAGTTTTAGAAATATAGGATAGTATCTTTATCACCTTGGAATAGGAAATGGTTTCTTAAGATCCCAAAAGGACAAATGTTTAAAAATGTAGATTGAATTACATGAAAGTTAAAAACTTCAACACAATAACAGACATCTTAGAAAAAATAAAAAAAGACAAAAGCCTAAAAGAAGGTGTTTGCAACACGAAAAACAAAGCATTAATATACGAAACATACTAAAATTCTTTTAAATAAATTTTAAAGAAAATACAATAGAAAAAATAAGCAAGTGTGACATACAATAATTCACAGAAGAAACTGCTGTAGTCAACAAACAAAAAAAAATCTCAATAAAATGCCGCAGATAGTTTTATTCAGTATGATACCATTTGTGAAAATTTTTATTTACAAAAAAAATTTTTTTTTTTTTGAGACCGAGTCTCACTCTGTCACCCAGGCTGGAGTGCAGTGGTGCAATCTTGGCTCACTGCAACTTCCACCTCCTGGGTTCAAGTGATTCTCCTGCCTCAGCCTCCCGAGTAGCTGGGATTACAGGTATGTGCCACCATCCCTGGTAATTTTTGTATTTTTAGTAGAGACAGCGTTTCACCGTATTGGTCAGGCTGTTCTTGAACTCCTAGCCTCGTGATCCACCCACCTCAGTCTCCCAAAGTGCTGGGATTACAGGCATAAGCCACCGCACCTGGCCGTAAATATTCTTAAATACCCAAAACAACACTAAATATTTATAGATGTATTTTTACCTACTAAAAGCATAAAGAGGTGATTCATAAACACTGTATTTCTAATGGAAAGGAAATTGGGAATGAAACAGAAGAAGTGTTATTATACTTTTCTATACTTTAAAAAAACTTTTCCCAAAAATAGCAGTACATGTGAAGTTACTAAGGAGAGTGTCTGACTTTTACTAGGTACTTATTAAATTACAGCTATCTTTGAAGTTATCTATCAAGAACAGGTGCTAAAATGTATTTGGGTCCCGTGTTCCAACTACAACTGGTGGTGTCTCCTCATCCCACTGATGTGCTAACAGTAGGCTCTGTGCATCACAGAACAGCATGGTATGAGCCGTAAGCCTCACGTTAAGCCAGTGCTTCTCAACCTGGGACAAAATGTCTCAGTCTGGAGACATTTTAGTTGTCACAGCTGGGGCAGAGGGCATTGCTACTAGAACGCAGAGTGTCAAGGCCAGGGAAGCTGCTGAACGTCCTGTGATTCCCAGGACAGTCCCCACCACAAAGAGCCATCTGGTCCAAATGTCAATAGTGCCGAGGCTGAGAAACTCAAGGTAAGCCCATAGAAAATGACAGAAATAACCATTGGATTGAATCTAATATACTAAATTTGACTACTTTTCTGATGAGTCCTTTTTCTAAATTATCAGACAAGATCAGACCACATCTTCTTTCTAACCTTTCTTTCTAATATTGGACGCTGGCTAGACTGGAGAGTGTGGATGATAGAGCTGCTTCTCCTAAAACCACGGCCTCTGGTTTCTCTTCTCTGTATCCACAGCAGGCAGAATGGCATCTGCTGGAAAGAGTACATACTCTATAATCCTTTTTTTGGCTTTGTTTTGTTTTGTTTTGTTTGAGATGGAGTCTTGCTCTGTCACCCAGGCTGGAATACAGTGGCGCGATCTTGGCTCACTGCAACCTCCACCTTCCAGGTTCAAGTGATTCTCCTGCCTCAGACTCCAGAGTAGCTGGGACTACAGGTACACACCACCACACTCGGCTAATTTTTGTATTTTTAGTAGAGACGGAGTTTCACCATGTTGGTCAGGCTGGTATTGAACTCCTGACCTCGTGATCCACCTCAAACTCCTGACCTTGGCCTCCCAAAGAAAATAGCAGTTTTAAGAATACTCAGAAATCTCCAAGATAACACAGAAAAGTAATTGAGAAATTTATCAGAGAAATGTAACAAGTGTGTACCACCATGCCTGGCTAATTTTTATATTTTTAGTAGAGACGGGGTTTCAGCATGTTGGCCAGGCTAGTCTCCAACTCCTGACCTCAAGTGATCCACCCACCTTGGCCTCTCAAAGTGCTGGGATTACAGGCGTGAGTCGCTGTGCCTGGCCTCTATAATCATTTTAATTGGGCAAAATATTGTAGAATTTTTTTCAATCATGAAAAGTAATCGGTTTGCATTCTAATTCAGTCTAACCCTGGCTATTTCTAAAGCTAAAGGAAGCACAACAAAGGTATTTCTTTTCAACCTCCCAAAAAATAGTTCAACTTATCCATGGACCAGATGTCAAATCCATATCACCTTCTCCATAGTCTTAAAGTTCAATTGGCCTAATCATGCATGAAGAGTCTACCAATCATGGTTACATTCAGCTTCATAGAAGAAAACTGCAAAAGATAAAGGCTTATTTATATAAGATTAAATTTCATTTCTCTCTCAGTTAAAAGAAACATAAAGATAAGCAGTATCCAGGGCTGGTTTGGTAGCTCCATGACATCATCATCCTCCATTGTGTTCTCTGGGCCCCTCATCCTCATAGTTCCAGATGGCGGCTGAAGCTCCCCCAGAACAGCCCTGTTTCCAAGTTCAAATCAGGAAGAAGAAGAGAAGGGCATGCCTCTACTCTTTTTTAAGGACACTTCCAGGCAGTTCCTTGCAACCCAACTACTTTTATCTCATTGGCCAGAATGTAATTACTGGCCATACCTAATGGTCAAGGAAGCAGGGAAATACACATTTCTAGCCTGGGTGGCAATGTGCCTGGGTAAAAATCAGGATTTCTTTGCTAAAAGAGAAGCAAAGAGTGGATTTTGGAAGGCAACTAGTAGTTTATGCTGTGGACTGCTCCTCTGGCAGATATACTCATGAATACTCTTCTTCCTCTGTGTAGACCCCAGCATTTCTCATCCGGTTAGTGCATCTCACTCAGAGTCCAGAATCTTTAGGTGATAGGCAGTCTTCTTGATCACGTCTGCATATGCCTCCTCATGGTCTGGTAGTTTGCAAACCAAAAAATGTTATCTATATTTACATGCAATATAATTGCTGGCATAGGAGCAGAATAAGCAGAAACACAGAAAAACTCACATTAGAAAAGCAGAGAAAGTCTGGGCGTGGTGGCTGATGCCCATAATCCCAACACTTTGGGATTACTCAGATGACTTGAGCCCAGGAGTTCAAGACCAACTTGGGCAACATAGTGAAACTCTGTCTCTACAAAAAAAGAAATTAGCCAGATATGGTGGCATGTGCCTGTAGTCCCAGGTACTTGGGAGGCTGAGGCGGAGGGGGGCTGAAGCCCGGAAGGCAGAAGTTGCAGTCAGCCAAGAATGTGCCATTGCACTCCAGCCTGGGTGACAGAGACAAAGAAAGAAAGAGAGAGAAAAAGAGAGAAAGAAAGAAGGAGAGAAAGAAAGAAAGAAAGAGGAGAAAGAAAGAGATCCAGAGCAATGATCAAATCCTTCTGGTTGAGAATGGCAAAGGCTCCCTTTGCTGGCAGAGAAGGTCATTCCTTGACTGAACTGCTGACTTGGAGGAACTCTCTTATCCATTGCCCCCTGTGGCCTCTGGCTCTGCCCTCTTGGGAGTTCTTCCTTGTCTGTTTTCCTCCATGGCTATATCTGAGCCCTGGGCATTGGAGATAGGATCATCTTGAAGTTGCATGGTTTCCACAGCCAACTTCCTGCTTGTGCAGGTGCAGGTTCCCAGGAATTCTTTTCAGAGTTGACTAATCAGAAGTTTTTGCAGGCTAAGCTTGAGGTTTCTGTCCAAACATAGTAAGCTTCCATCCAATCTCTTTGCCTCCAGTCAATTCCGAGCGTGGGTTACTACAGCCTAACACTGCGTCCAGAAACACTTCTCACACCCGAAGGCTCTGATCTTTTATTTAGAGCTCTTTATGCTCTGCCCATCCTTTCACTCTCCAATTGGCCTAGCTGCCTTGAGACCATTTGAGAGAAGAAAGAAGCTGGGTGAAACAGGAACACCCTTAAATCTAATCTTTGTGTCTGGGCTTGTTTCCATTGTCTGGCAAGGAACCTAGAAAGATGCCCGGAAAGGGCCTGGGGCCACAGCCTTATCTCCTGCCAAGGCTGGATGGGCTTTGCACTCACTAGAAGCTGAATTTTTCATCCTACAAGACTCCCAATTACAGGACTCACAGCTGAGTTTAGATTATTACAGGCAGAGTCTAATCTTTACAAAGCTGTGTTTCCTTCCATCTCTGTTGACAGGCGGGATAGCTCCAGATGAGTTCATATCTTTTTTTTTTTTTTCCCAAGATGGAGTCTCACTCTGTCACCAGGCTGGGATGCGGTGGCATGATCTCAGCTCACTGCAACCTCCGTGTCCCAGGTTCAAGCAATTCTCCTTCCTCAGCCTTCCAGGTAGCTGGAACTACAGGTGTGTGCCACCATGCCTAGCTAATTTTTGTATTTTTAGTAGAGACAGGGTTTCACTATGTTGGCCAGGACGGTTTCGAGCTCTTGACCTCATGATCTGCCCACCTCGGCCTCCCAAAGTGCTGGGATTACAGGCGTGAGCCACTGTGCCCGATGGAGTTCATATCTTTATCACAGCACTTAGCTAAAAGCCGCAAGACGCAATCAATACAAACCAAAATTTCACATTTAGTACCCCTTCCCCCAGCTATACCTTCAGTTTGAATGTTGCTTGCTTTATATGATTCAGGAAATGACAGTTTTGCTCAAATGTTTTGCTACAGCATAACAAGGGTCACTAATTTTCCAACCGATGCTATCTGCTCATCACCGCTCCATATCTGATCTTCTCCACTAAGCCAATGACACAATTGGATTTTATTATATATATCATCCAACTCGTGGGTGTTGAATTTCATATTGATTAGGATAAGGTTTAGTTGCATAAATGCAAAATACTAGTTGTTTAAACATAGTACAAGGTGATAACCTCACAGATGTGGCTTGTCAGATGTGTGGTGTGATAAGAAACACATTTGCTTATTAATCATAACAGTTTCTAGTAATAACTTGTATCTGAGAGTATATGACTTAGATAACATACTCACGAGTACGTGTGATAATGGCTCCTTTTCCTATGTAGCTTGTGAGACTTTTCTCAAGTTGGAACAGGATTTAAGATGATGTTTCTCATATGGAGCGGTCCAAAGATTTTATGATAATGTCGACTAATTCCTGACCCAGGAATTAGTCTTCAGAGGCTGGTGACGGAGGGGTGGGAGCTGAATCACTGCTGAGTAAGATGAAGGTCAGATGGGAGCTGGGAAGGAAGCCATCAGTGGGAGCCCATCAGTCCAGAATCCGACTGTAAAATTGCTAAATAGCCCAGGCGCAAAGGCTCACACTGCAATTCCAGCACTATGGGAGGCTGAAGTGGGAGGATTGCTTGAGGCCAGGAGTTTGAGACCGGCCAAGGCAGCATGGTAAAACCCATCTCTACAAAAAAATTTAAAAACAGCCAGGCATGTGGTGCTGCCCGCCTGTAGTCCCAGCTACTCAGGAGGCTGAAGCAGGAGGATTCTTGAGTCCAGGAGTTCAAGGCTGCAGTGAGCCGTGATTGAACCCACTGCACTTCAGCCTGGACAGCAGAGCAAGACCCTGTCTCAAAAAAAATTGCCAAATTATGAGACAAAGAAAAAGAGGGATGCATGTTGAAATCAAAGAGAAGTCCAGAGTCCTACTGCCACTGATTACTATAACCAACATTTCTTGTCACTACATGCTAGGCAGTGCACTAAATTCTTTAATACCTTTACTAATCTCTGAAAACCTTATGAGGTAGATACTACTATGATCTTCACTTTACAGATAAGGAAACTGAGGCTTAAAGAGGTTAATTTATCCAAGGTCATAGCAAATGGCAGAGCCAAGAGTTGAACTCAGGTCTCTCAGAGAGCAAAGCTAATCTCTTAACCTCAATGGTAAATTGTTTGTAAAGTAGATTTGAGCTTTTTTGTTTTTCCTTCAAAGCAATGACTCTTAACTGTGTTAACTATTCAACACCAGTCAATCATTCATCATCTGTACAATCAGTCTGGTTTAGTTATGAGGAAAGACACCTCAGCCATACATTTCTTTTCTTTTTAGAGACAGGCCCCTGGCTCTGTTGCCCAGGCTGGAGTGCAGTGGCACAATTATAGCCCACTGCAGCCTCAGTCTCAAACTCCTGGGCTCAAGCAATCTTCCTACCTCAGCCTCCCAAGTAGCTAGGACTACAAGCAGGTACCACTATACCCAACTAATTTTATTTGTTGTAGATAAGGTCTCCCTATGTTGCCCAGGCTGGTCTTGAATCCCTGGTCTCAAGCAGTCCTCCAGGCTCAGCCTCCCAAAGTGCTGGAATTACAGCCTAAGCCACCTCGCCTAGCCTAACCCAGCAATACTTTACTAGTTTGTATTTATAAGTCACATCATGGTCTCTCTGAACAAAAAAGGGGAAAGGAAGAGGTTAGCCTTTAGGAAAATGAGAACCAAAGTATGATTTGAAGACCTTTTATTCCTCTTTCAGACAACTCCCCCTTTCCTTCCCTCCTTCTTTCTTTCATCAAGCATTTAGTGTTGGCCGGGCTTGGTGGCTCACGCCTGTAATCTCAACACTTTGGGAGGCCGAGGTGGGCAGATCACTTGAGGTCAGGAATTCGAGATCAGCCTGGCCAACATAGTGAAGCCCCATCTCTACTAAAATTAAAAAAAAAAAATTAAAAAAAAAAAAACTGAGTGTGCACTCTGGCCAGGTAAAGCTCTGAGGAGTAAAGTGTCACCAGAGTCAAAGCCCAGCTCTGCACTTGCAGAACAGGACATCCAGTGCTGTTGGGTAAGCTCAGGTGTTCTGCCTGCAATAAGAAGCATATCGCAGCCGGTCTCATGGGGAAATGGGGGTAGAAATCCTTTTGATGCGCCCAAGCTGAGGCCTGGGAGGATGAATAGAAGCTTTCCAAGTGTGGGCAGGCAGGAAAGCAATTCCAGTAGTGGAGGCAGCAGTGCAAAAGCCCAGAGCAAGAGAAAGCATATGTGCAGGGAATTGCTGATGATAACCAGAATGTGGGAGCCGTGGGCAGCGATGTAACAGGAATGAGCCTGAAGAAGCCTTGCATGCTACACTTACCAGTATGGACTTCATCCTAATGAGATAAATGTTAGCTACAAATGGGACAACCGATTCACGCTTTAGAAAGTTCATTCTAGCTGCAGGGTAGAGAGTGGTTTGAAAGATGACTTCAGTGAAGGAAGCCAGTGAGTCTATCAAGGTGATGCAGTGTTGAATGGTGAGAGCCAGACCTAGGGCACAACAACAGGAATGGATAGGAATGGAGAGACTGGAATGCTGGGAGGAGGTCAGGGGACCAGAGCTGGGTGCATGCTTAAGCCTGATGGGGGAGAGGGGAGGCGGAGTCAGGCTCAACATCCGGGTACCGAGCTCGGACAATTAGGTGGCTGAGTGGGTCCAAAAAAGCAAGGCGAGAAGCAGGTTTGGAAACAGCTTCAAATCAAATACAGCTCACAGGAGTCCGGAGTTCACAGGCCACATCTGGCCTGAGGAAGCAGCTGTGGAGTCACTGGCATAGGCTAATGGGAGCCAGGGGAAGGATGAGATTTTCCCGGAAGAGAACAGTTGGCCTCCTTCCCTACACTCCACAAAGCACACACTGACCAGGTCTTCTCGCTGTACCGGCTCCTCACCCTGCCTTACTCTTGTGGGTCTTGCTCCATGATGAGTTGCCCCAGTCCCCAACCTAAATTAGTTCTGTGTCTCTTTCTCTCAGGATCTCTCCTAGCTATTCTAGTAAATGATTTAATGTTAAAAATTCATAGGCATTGGTCAACACATTTAGCCTGTGTCAGAGGACACAGACAGAAGAGAACTGGAACTGTTTCTCACCAAGCAAGGCCCTTGAGTCAGAAACACCTGGCAGTGGATGGCAAAGAAGAAATAACTGTGAAGTCAAATGCCAATACTCAATACACCAGGGAAGCTTTCCCGTAGAAATCATCAGGGACGCCTGTAATCCCAGCACTTTGGGAGGCTGAGGCGGGTGGATCATGAGGTCAGGAGTTCGACCAGCCTGACCAACGTGGTGAAACCCCCGCCTCTACTAAAATTACAAAAATTAGCTGGGCATGGTGGCAGGCATCTGTAATCCAGCTGCTCATGAAGTTGAGGCAGGAGAATTGCTTGAACCTGGGAGGCAGAGGTTGCAGTGAGCCAAGATTGTCCCACTGCACTCCAGCCTGGGCAATAGAGCAAGACTTTGTCTCGGGAAAAAAAATAATTCATAGGCATTAATGCATTGTTACCCAAAATACTTCTGAATTTTAATCAAAGAGAATCAGTAGGATTTGAATTCATAGAAGAGCTCAGAATTTGTCCTCTCTTGTATTTATTTCTGTATTGGTGATAGGTGGTTATTACTTAGATGACCTAGCCCTCATGTCCCGCTCCTGCCATGAGAACTCTCATTTCCCCAGCCGTATATTTTCCGAAAGTTAAACATTTCCTTTGCTTTTCATGCACAGATATAAATTGCTTCCCAAGTCCTGATCCTTTTTACCTTAGAGAACCTGTACCAGCACTTAGTGCATTTATTTATCTTTATGATGGACAACTGCAAGTGTGGCTGCTTTAGCTCAGGACACAGAAAAAAGAGAACTGGAACTGTGTCTCACCAGTGCAAGGCCCTCAAGTCAGAAACACCTGGTAGTGGGTGGCAAAGAAGAAACAACTGTGAAATCAAATGCCAATACCCCAGGGAAGCTTTCCCACAGGAATCACCCGGGACTTCTTCACCATGTTCCCATGGCAGTATCGCATTTTTCATACTGCACCGAAATTCTTTTGTTTTCAAGTCTCTTTCCTTCTATATTGTAAGTTCCAAGAAGAGAAATGTCATACCTTCTCCTTCTTTGTACTGCCTGTCCCTGTGCCTTAACACAATGCTGTAGATAGCAGGTGTTTAATAAATATCTATTGGGCGAATGAGTCTGCAGAGATCCATGCCATTCACAGGGCATGTCAGGGAGCTTCTTGACATACCAAGTCACACCGGCAGATTTTCCAGGGAATACAAGATCCCTATTGCTATGTCGACCTCTGGCTTCTTCACCTAGGCATGTGCTGTGCTCATGATTTAGAGCATCTAAATCTCTCTTCATTCCTAATTAGGTAACAGCTACTTTAGTCTTCTTAAAATAAGGCCAGGCACAGCGGCTCACACCTGTAATCCCAGCACTTTGGGAGGCCGAGGTGGGTGGATCACAAGGTCAGGAATTCAAGACCAGCCTGGACAATATGGTGAAACCCCGTCTCTACCAAAAATACAAAAATTAGCCAGGCATGATGGCAGATGCCTGTAATCCCAGCTACTTGGGAGGCTGAGACTGGAGAATCGCTTGAACCCAGGAGGCAGAGGTTGCAGTGAGCTGAGATCATGCCACTGCACTCCAGCCTGGGCAACAGAACAAGACTTTGTCTAAAAAAAAAATTAATAAATATAAAGGCTGGGCACAGTGGCTCATGCCTTTAATTCCAGCATTTTGGAAGGCCGAGGCTGGAAGACTGCTTGAGGCCAGGAGTTTAAGACCAGCCTGGGCAACACAGCAATTTTTTTCTGGATGAAAAACATCATTTTTAACATGGAAAAAAAACAAAGAATACATACAAATAACACAGGCCGTGTGGCGAATGCCTGACTGGTAGAGGTGGAGAAAGTGAATTCCAAGGGAAGAAAAACTGAAATTGATAGCAAGACTTGGACTAGGAGTGCAACAGTAGTATGATGGCATTGAAAGATTCCAGGGAAGTTCAGGAAGCCAAGAGGATGAATGGATGCGAGTTTAGGGGTAGGAGTGTGGGAGGTACGGGGACCAGGATAGGAAAATATACGTGGTTGGATGGAGAGACTGATGGCAAAGACACACACAAAAAAACACAAATTTTAATAAAAGAAAATATAAAGAAAAGAAATCTTGGCAAACTGTAAAACTAAAGATGGAAGAGAGAGAGGTAAAAAAGGAAAATTTGCAAAAAGCTAAGAAGTATCCTAGCTTATAATTACTCGTCTCTAAAGTCTTCTAAGAAATTATTCCTTCTGCTATTCAAAGCTTTCCTAAAAGTTTGCTCTTCCTAGAAGTTTTTAACAGCAGAGAAGAAAACATCTTACCTCCTACAATAGAACAGCGAAACTGGAAGGGATCTTAGCGATCACCAGGCTCCTTCATTTCACACAGAGGATGGAAGTTACTCCCCTGTAGACACACTGTTAGATCATCTTGGAGCCTGAGCCAAAGTCACAGTCTATATATTTCAATAAGCGTTCATTCCAATAGGTAATTGTTTTCTGCTCCCATTTTTCCAAACAAATGACCTTCTCAAAACTGGAAAAAAAAAAAAGTCTGTTTTTTTAAGTGAGTCAATAAACATTTCATTGTGAAGGACTAAGCAATAGGCCTGGGAGGCAAGAGTTGGTTTTTGTACTTCTAGCACTTAGCCCAGAGCCTGGCACAAAGTGGTTTTCAATAGGGTTTTGTTGGATGGATGGATGGATGGATGGATGGATGGATGGATGGGTATGTGATAGATGGATAGATGGATGAATGAATGGATATGTGATGGATGGAAGGATGAATGGATTATGGATAGATGAATGGATATATGATAGATGGATGGATAAATGGATGAATAGATGGAAGGATGGATGGATAAATGTGTTCTATTAGGGCTGCCACCACTATTCAGATAGTTATTGAATAGACTTTTAAATATTTTCTGACTTTCAGAGGTATTTGATCTAACTTTTCTGCATATGGGACAACGATCCCAGGTTGTTTGAAAGAATTCTTGGTAAAGATCTAATTAATAAATGAGATGTTTTCGAATAAGTTATAATCTCATTGGAAACCTGAGACATGGATATAAGCAGAAATGATTAACAATAAGGGAAAACAATGTGTTAAACGCCAGGTGACTATTCATGCAGTATAAGCTATAAGCAGAGTGCTATAACTTGTTTTATAAACTGGGTCCCCTTCAAGAATGAGAGAGGGCATTATTAATACACCAATACAATAGGAACAAACAGGGCCATATGGTCCAAGTAGTGAGTTCAGATGAGAGGGCAGATTTTCCACATACTGCAGAGGCCTCTTGAACTTTGCTTGTGCTGTGTCCATGATTTGCAGCCACGTCTCTCTTTATTCCTAACTAAGTAACAGCTACTTAGTCTTAAAATTACTAAATATAAAAGCCAGGCATGGTGGCTCACCCCTATAATTTCAGCACTTTGGGAGGCTGAGGCTGGAAGACTGCTTGAGACCAGGAGTTTAAGACCAGTCTGGTCAACAGAGCAAGACTCTGTCCCTACAAAAAAAAAATTTTATTTTATTTTATTTATTAATTTTTTTTTGAAACAAAGTCTTGCTCTGTTGTCCAGGGTAAAAGGCAATGGCATGATCTTGGCTCACTGCAACCTCTGCCTCCCAGGTTCAAGCAATTCTCCTGCCTCAACCTCCCATGTAGCTGGGACTACAGGCGTGCGCCACCATACCAGGCTAATTTTTGTATTTTTAATAGAGACGGGGTTTCACCATGTTGGTCAGGCTGGTCTCGACCTCCTGACCTAAATTGATCCACTGCCTTGGCCTCCCAAAGTGCTGGGATTATAGGTGTGAGCCAGCACACCCAGCCAAAAAACTTTTTTCAATTAGCCTAGTACAGTAGCACATACAGCTAGTCTCAGCTACTCAGAAGGCTGGGGCTGGAGGACTGCTGGAGCCTGGAGGAGTTTGAGGCTACAGTGAGCTATTATTGTGCCACTGCACAACAACAACAACACAATTAATATGTGTGATGTATTAAAAATAAGTTTGAAAACTGTGTATGAATGATAAAGGCTAGAAAAAAATTAAAGGAAGATTCTGTACATACTCTAAGTATATAGACAGGAGTTCGTTATCTCATTAAAAAAAGTCACAAGTGTCATTCTAGAGTATCTTTAAATTTCAGATACTTGGCTTTGAGCAAAATACCCTTATGGTTTAATGAGAGTAGCCTAGAGTTTATTTTTAAATGGTAGAAATGTTGCTAATAATAGGGTAGGTTTATATACTTGCTATACAAATGGTACCTGGAATCACAGCATCAGCACCACTTGGGAATCCATTAGAAATGCATCGCCCCAGACCAATGGAGTCAAAATCTGCCTTTTAATGAGGTGCCCAAGTGACTTGCAGACACATTAAAGTTCAAGAAGCATTGGTCCATACAACCTTCATTCTTTCAAAAGTGTGAAATTTATTTAAACATTTAAATATACTTTTCCTAGTTGGCTCTTGTTCTCCTTTGCAAAATTTATTGACAGTATGCTTCCTTTTGCTTTTAAGTCATTTAAGTGTCTGGAACTTTAATGATGATAATGAAGAAGGCTGTTGTTTACAAAGAAAACAGTAAGAATAGGATGAACACCCTAGATTCCCATAATGTGCTCCACATTCAGGGGTACCAATGGACAAAGACTCAAATTCACAGGACTGGCTCCTCCATTTTGGTATGGACCAGCTTTTAACTCTAGCCCATCAATGCCGTTTTTAAAACTTCTCCCAGGAGAAGAAAAAAAATGATAGAAGAAGAAGCCATACTTAGAAATGCAAACTATACAAGGAAACCTTGACTTTCAGTCCATGTAAATACTGAACAAAAGCCTTTATCTTTCACAAGTTGAGGGAATATTAACATGCGATGGGGGCGTCTTTCCTGCGACTGTTTTGCTGGCTCTGAGCCCGGCATGAATTTGGTAGTACTGAGCAAGGCCACAGCTGCATGCCGGCCTGCATTGCGTCTCTATTTTTGCAGGCATTAAATAGCTTCTCCCATCTCCAACATGTGTTGTTGCACATGTGACCTGATGAATCAATCCCCTGTACAATGAAGCAACAATAATGAGTGTGGGGCAATTAGCACAGGGACAGCGGGTCTTCCTAGCAGACTCTTGCCCATGTTAATTTCTCAGCATATCCTGGGTGGGTGCTCCTGAGAATTCCACTAATGTCCCATTACCATCCTCGGGGCTGGTAATTGCAGGGATAGAGATGGGTTGCAGCTTCTGGGCAGCGGTTCCCTTCCTTCCCAAGATGAATGTTGTGAAGGGCAATGAGGGGGTTGTGAGTGCCTCCAAATAAAGGTCTTTTATGGCTCTTTAAAGCTGTAAGTCATTCAGTCATAGTTTCTTTTGCTGCTGGCTTGACAACTTTAAAAATTTACATTTCTGAACCTGTACTTTAACAGGCTTTCATCATAACTTCAGGAAAGCAGAATGAGAATGGGGAAGATTTAGGTGCACAGATGGGGTCTTAATCAGGATAATATTGACTAAGCACCCTCCTGGGGCTCTCCTAACACAAACGATTACCCTGCCTCCTAGGATTTTATAGTTCAAATAGAATAGGTGAGCACTAAAACAATCAAATCTGTTATCCTGAAAGGCCAAACAGGCAAAGCAGTTCCAGTGAAAATTGTGGAATATTAGCCCTCGAAGATATTTTAAAGCCCACCCCTCCTTTTTTTGGTAATTGTCTATGAAATGAGGCTCTTACAGGCTCTGCCTCACCACATGGTGGTGAGGACCAAATTAGACACCCTGGGAGCTTGCAATTGGAAACTCTTTCATGTCTGCAAACCAAAATAATGCGTGTATGCTTGGGTATGTGTGTGTGCGTATGTGTGTGCGTGTGTGTGTGTGCACGCACGCACGCGTGCACACGCAAATAGATAAAAAATTTTTTAAAGACAGCATCTCAGCCAGGTGCAGTGACTCAAACCTGCAATCCCAGCACTTTGGGAGGCCGAGGCGGGTGGATCACCCAAGGCTGGAACGTCGAGACCAGCCTAACCAACATGGAGAAATTTCATCTCTACTAAAAACACAAAATTAGCTGGGCATGGTGGTGCATACCTGTAATCCCAGCTACTCGGGAGGCTGAGGCAGGAGAATCGCTTGAACTCAGGAGGCAGAGATTGCAGTGAGCCAAGGTTGCACCATTGCACTCTAGTGTGGGCAACAAGAGCAAAACTCTGTCTCAAAAAAAAAAAAAAAAGAAAGAAAGAAAAGAAAAACAGCATCTCACTCTGTCACCCAGGCTGGAGTGTAGCAGTGTGATCTCGGCTCACTGCAGCCTCAACCTCCTGGGCTCAAGTGATCCTCCTACCTCAGCCTCCTGAGTAGCTGGGACCACAGGTCTGGCTAATTTTTTGTGTGTTTCTGATAGAGACAGGGTTTTGCCAAGTTGCCCAGGCTGGCCTCAAACTCCTGAGCTCAAGCAATCTGCCCACCTCTGCCTTCAAAAGTGCTGGGATTGCAAGCGTGATCCACTGTGCCTGGGCTGATATGTGTTTTTTAAATGATTTTTATTGTTTTAAACTGAAAAACAGGCTCAAAAGAGTCAAATGGCAATGAGACAGGAGCTCTCTTAGAAGTGCTCACACACCTGCATGCTAAACTGTATTCGGTAGTTTTCCTAAGGAAACTTGGTTCTTCCTCTTGGACTGTCAGTGCTAAAGGTGTGTGATAATACAGAATACCTGCACTCTGGGTTCTCACTAAAGAATACAACTTTGAACTCCCTGCTGTCCAATCCCTTAGCAAAATACTGATTTTTGAGCAGTAATGTTTGTGAAGAATTGCCTGAAGGTTATGCAAATTCTCCACCCTGCTGGATATCCTAAAATTTATCTATGGATCAAACCTGATTGTCAGGCCACTGTGTATTTGGATCCCAGGCATTTGCCTCCTGGTTCAAGACAAACTTGCCTGAACTGTGCCTACATGAACGGGTGTGCTATCAGACCCAATGCTAAGAACTGGGTTATTATATTCAACACAAAGATTTTACTGAGAGCCCCATCTGATAGATTGCCAGGTTCCTCTTTATGAGGACTCACAGGATAAAATTCCTTGGGGCTACAGCCTCAGGAGAAACCTGGCTTCTACTAAACAACTTTTTAATTTTATGATTAAAGCATCAACGCCGGGCGAGGTGGCTCACATCTGTAATCCCAGCACTCTGGGAGGCTGAGGTGGGCGAATTACGAGGTCAGGAGTTTGAGGCCAGCCTAGCCTATATGGTGAAACCTCATCTCTACTAATAACACAAAAATTAGCCAGGCACAGTGGTATGGGCCTGTAGTCCCAGCTACTTGGGAGGGTGAGGCAGGAAAATCGCTTGAACTCTGGAGGTAGATGTTGCAGTGAGCCAAGATCATGGCACTGCACTCCAGCCTGGGCGACAGAGTGCGACTCCTTCTTTAAAAATAAAAAAAAAAATAAAAAAAATAAAAGCTTCAGCCTCTTCCCTCTTCGCTCTGGCCACTAGGAAACTTGAGGCCAAATTTGTTTAGCAAATGGATGACATTGCTCTGTAACAATCTTGGCTTTAATCTTCTTACCCCCTCTTTCCCTTTGGCAATTTATCTACGAAGTTGCCTACCTTTTGTAAGTCGACTTGTTTTTAGAAATTAATTGTCCCTAGCTACTTGGAAGGCTGATAAAGGAGGATCACTTGAGCCCAGGAGTTTGAAGCGGCAGTGAGCTATGATTGTACCACTGCACACTACAGCCTGGGCAACAGAGTGAGACCCTGTCCCTTAAAAAAAAAATCAATTGTGATTACTTCATAAATTACAATTGAATTGGGTCCTTGACATCATTTGCCAGTGAAGCCTTGAATCAGTCTTTAAGCCAATCATTTCCAGCAGCTGGGCCTTAGAGATGACACTCAGCTGTGATTTTTCAGAGACATATGTAAGTCATGAATGCAAACCAATCACATTTTCAAGTCCATGAGGTTGGCAGATTTTCATTGCTGGAGACATATTTAGCTTTCTAAGATCTCTTAAATTTATAAACAGACATTGAAGGGTAAATAGGCACTTGATCTTTGACACATAGTTCTTGGACTCACCAACATGCAAAACAGTAAAATCTCAGTTAGCTGAGCTGTATCATTTGGGTTTTGTGACAATTTGGACAAAGAGTGGTTGAAGTTTACTCTTTGCTCTCTGAGTATATTAAACAAATGAGTATAAATTGTAAAAAGGAATATTTGAATATTAAAGAGCTATTTCCCAACAGCTTTTATTCCTATTTGCATATTAAAATGCCATTAGATTATAATCTAGCACCGCTCTGACTGATGCTTTAATATGCCTGTTATAGACCCTATTTGTTAAATTAATATTTGATTGCTATAATTTCCAAGGAAATCCATCCTTGAAGGTCATAAATATGTACTCTTAAATCATATCCTATAAACTAAATAATTTACTAATATGTGTGGTCTTGAAAATCATTCCAAATTCCTGGAATCACTCTGAAATGTAAGTAATACATGGTATGTGACTTTTTGCCACATTTGGAAATGTTGTCTGCTTACTTCTTTCTTGAAATGACCCCTTTCTTGAATTCTGGAATATCGCATCCTCTTTCCTTCAGTTCTCTCTCTCTCTCTCTCTTTTTTTCCTCTGTTTTTTTTTTTCTTTTTTTTTTGACAGAGTTTCCCTCTTGTTGCCAGATTGGAGTTCAATGGTGTGATCTCGACTCACTGCAACCTCCACCTCCCAGGTTCAAGCGATTCTCCTGCCTCAGCCTCCCGAAGTAGCTGGGATTACAGGTTCTCACTCATGCCCAGCTAACTTTTTTTTTGTACTTTTAGTAGAGACGGGGTTTCACCATGTTGGCCAGGCTGGTCTTGAACTCCTGACCTCAGGTGATCCACCCGCCTCGGCCTCCGAAAGTGCTGGGATTGCAGGTGTGAGCCACTGCTCCTGGCTCCACCTTTGTCTTGTTAAACATTTCTTCCTCTTCACACCTCCTAATTGTGTGATTCCTCAAATTCACCACTTCTTCCTTCATGCTTGCCTAGGGTAACTAATCCTTCTTAAAGCCTCAACTATCATTTTTTAACAGATGATTCTGGAACCTGAATATCACTTGAATTCCAACCTCTTAGATTACCCACTGGATACTTCCCCTATCACCTCAAATTCATTGTGTCAACTATGAATCCTTACTGCTAATTTTATTTGTTAGTGGTATCAAAAGACTTAGCAATAGCAAGAAAACTCTTTTATCAATTGTATACTACATACTACAACAGTTGCTTTAAAAACAATTCTCACTTAATCTTCCAAACCATCTTCTAGGCGAATTTTACCACTTTCACTTTACCTGTTAGGAAGTTGGAAATAAGAGAGGTAAAGAGACTTGCCTGGGTCTCACAGCAAGTATATTGTAAAACTTGACTGAAGTGTCATTCTAATTGGTCTCCCAAAATTTATATCTAAAATTAAATTATTTTTATTTTCTCCGTAGCTAACTTTCTTCCTGTATCCCTATTTTTGCCTATGGTACCATAGTTCTCCTTCACATAGAAACCTGAAACTGTAGCCGGGCACGGTGACCCTCGCCTCTAAGCCCAGCATTTTAGGAGGCCGAGGCAGGTGGATCACCTGAGGTCAGGAGTTTGAGACCAGCCTTACCAACATGGAGAAACCCCGTCTCTACTAAAAGTACAAAATGAGCGGGGTGTGGTAGCACATGCCTGTAATCCCAGCTACAGGAGAGGCTGAGGCAGGAGAATGGCTTGAACCCAGGAGGTGGAGGTTGCAATGAGCTGAGATCCTGCCATTGCACTGCAGCCTGGGCAACAGAGCAAAACTCCATCTCAAAAAAGAAAAAGGAAAAGAAAAGAAAAAGAAACTTGAAACTGTGAAGGTTTTTTCCCTCCTCCTTGTTACTTTTCCTATCAAATCCATCTCTAAGTCCTATAATATTGCCTCTTCCTAATTTTCCTCTCTTCCTTCATCTAGTTCACACACCTACCCATTAAAGTCTCCGATAAATCTCTGTCCTCTCTTTCCGCTTTTAGCTCCTTGTACATTCTCCTTCCCTGAATGGCCACTGCACAACATTTTAGAAGGCAGTGGTTGCCCTGTCCTCTAGTTGACCAGAAGCCTTCAGCTGATACAGTTCTTAAGGTTCTTACCCTGACAATCTAGGTTTTCCACAATTCGACTCCAACCTACTTTTCCAATAGCTGATAAAATTTGCTTCACCCTTTTGCTCTCTTCTCACTGCTTGGAATAGGCATTTTACTTTCTGTCTTCTACACTTTTGCTCACTCAGTCTTCCGTCTCAAAATAAATATCCTTCTCCTACCTCTTTCCCTTAAAATGTCCATCTCAAGTCTCCTAGTTGGCTTTGCGGTTTTTACCTTCCTCTAAAGTTTACCTACTATATTTATTATTGTGTTATTCATTCAGCAGAAGCATATGTTGCCCTGTGTAGTAACAGTAGTAATTAAAATTCTGTGTGTGTGTGTGTGTGTGTGTGTGTGTGTGTGTGTAGCTTACCTCCTTGGTCAGATTTTAAATTCCTAGATGGTAAAATGGATTACAACCATCTTCTATATCTCTCAGATGTTTGAAATGAGTTTACATGTAAATCATTCTACAATGTAGCATTTAAAGAAAGCAAATTACTTTGATAGAGGCAGCAGGGTATAATGAAAAAGAATATATGAATTCCAGTTCAATCAGCTGTGTGAATTCAGTCAAGTTCAAATTTTTTAATAACATGGGGTTACTTTTGTCACGTTATAGCTTACTGTGATGTTCATAGCTTATTATGAGAGAATTTAGGCCAATCTCTGGCATCCATGTGTACTGGAAAGCCAAACTATTGTGGTTATTTGATAACTAAAGAATATCACTATCTTCTTAAGCCTTGGGTGAGCATAAGTTATTAGTATGAGTCACCATCGTATCCATAACTGATTGACATGAATAAATATACAGAATATAAACTCAGACAATTTTTTTAAAGTTTGTTGAATATTTCCGTATTTAGATATATAATTTTAGTGTTGAAATGGTTCTCATCTAAACTATTGATTCCCAAACACAGGTCTGCAAGAAAATGAGAAAAGCGTTATTATGATGAGTTTTTTGTTTAAAGTAAATAATGCAATTTTTAGGATTATTCTGTATTTTGCAATTATGACTCTCCTACCTTTTGTGTGGATTAACATTTCTTTTTTGTTTGTTTGTTTGTAGAAAGTGATTTATTTAGAGAGAGAGAGAGAGAAACAGGAGGAGAGAGAAAGAAACAGCTAACTCTCACACTGAGTGAGAAGGGTTCCCAGAGGGGGAAAACCAGAGAAGGAAGGCTCCTCTTACACTGAGTGAGAGAATCCAGAAGGACGGAGCCCAGGAGATGAAAGCAGCTTCCACACTGAGTGGAAGGGAATAGAGAGAGAGATGGAGTTTAGGAGGGGAAGACAGGCTTCCATGAGAGTTCGGAAGGGGACTCCAGAGGGGAAATCCAGGATAGAGAAAAACACTTCCGCGAGAGTGTTTGTGGAAGGGGAACATTTCTTTGTTTTATAACATAGTGGTGATGATAGATGGTGGAGGACAGTGGCTGTGGTTTTTGTTATTTCTATAATGGCTTTCCTTAACAAAACTAAGTTAGCAACTTATATTGATTTCCACAATAGCTTTGAAAAATGTTACAGATCCATATTACCTCAAATCCTTGGAAACCCTAATCTAGCCCAAGCTCTTTGTTTTAGAGTTGAGAATTATTTGACTTACAGAAGTTAAATTACTTATCCAAGATCATGTAACTCACTACTGGCGACTTCAACTCTATTAATATGAGAATTCAACTCTATTAACTCTCAATGCAGAATATGCCTCATTATTTAAGTGAGAAACTGTCTTTTCTAGAAATGAAAAGAAGAATCTATTTTCCATATGACTTTCGAAGAAAAGGCATCGTGTAAATTTTATTTGCTAAAATTTATTTTATTAGGCCAGGTGTGGTGGTTCGTGCCTGTAATTTCAGCACTGAGGAAGGCCGAGGCAGGAGGATTACTTGAGCTCAGGAGTTGTAGACCAGCCTGGGCAACATAGTGAAATGCCATGTCAAATAAAAATAAGTAAATAAAATACACTTATTAAAAATCCTCCCAGTTGGGCATGGTGGCTCACGCCTGTAATCCAGCATTTTGGGAGGCCGAGGCAGGTGGATCATGAGGTCAGGAGTTCAACACCAGCCTGGCCAACATGGTGAAACCCTGTTTCTACTAAAAATACAAAAATTAGCCGGGCATGGTGGCGGGCACCTGTAATCCCAGCTACTTGGGAGGCTGAAGCAGGAGAATTGCAGTGAGCCAGGATCACACCACTGTACTCCAGCCTGGGTGACAGAGCAAATCTCCATCTCAAAAAAAAAAAAAATCCTCCCAAAAGATAGCTTTATCACTAAATGAAAGAAACTAGATAATAAACCATAAATCTGTCAAGGTTTTTTAAAAACAAGTTTTCTAAATATTTAATTTCATTTTTTTCTACTTATTTTCAAACAAAATTAACTTTTATTAAAAATATCTTTGTGGGGACAGGCGCAGTGGCTCACGCCTGTAACCCCAGTGCTTTGGGAGGCCGAGGCGGGCAGATCACAAGGTCGAGAGATCGAGACCATTCTGGCCAACATGGTGAAACCTCGTCTCTACTAAAAATACAAAAATTAGCTGGGCGTGGTGGCACTCATCTGTGGTCCCAGCTACTCGTGAGGCTGAGGCAGAAGAATCGCTTGAACCCAGGAGGCCGAGGTTGCAGTGAGCTGAGATTGCAGCACTGCACTCTTGCCTGGCGACGGAGCAAGACTCTGTCTCAAAAAAAAAAAAAAAAAAAAAAAGAACAAAACAAACAAACAAAAATCTCTGTGGCCAGGTGTGGTGGCTCACACCTGTAATCCCAGTACTTTGGGATGCTGAGGCAGGTGGATCACTTAATGTCAGGAGATCGAGACCAGCCTGGCCAATATGGTGAAAGCCTATCTCTGTCTCTACTAAAAATACAATAATTAGCTGGGCATGGTGGCTTGCACCTGTATTCCCGCTACTCAGGAGGCTGAGGCAGGAGAATCACTTGAACTTGGGAGGCAGAGTTTGCAGTGAGCTGAGATCATGCTGCTGTCCTCCAGCCTGGGTGACAGAGCAAGACTCTGTCTTGAATAGATAGATATACACTTTGGGAGGCAGAGATAGGCAGATCACTCAAGGTCAGGAGTTCGAGATGAGCCTAGCCAAAGTGACAAAACCTGTCTCTACTAAAAATACAAAAGAAATTAGCCGAGTGTGGTGGCACACACCTGTACTCAGGAGGCTGAGGCACGGGAATCTCTTGAACCCGGGAGGCAGAGGTTGCAGTGAGCCAAGATTATGCCACTGCCCTCCAGTGTGGGCAACAGAGAGAGACTCTGTCACAAAAAGAAAATCTTTGTGTACCTGAAGATTTTGGAAAATATAAGAGGAAGGAATAAAGCCTATAATTCTAGAGAAAATCGCAATTGACACTTTCACATAGTTCTTGCTACGTATTTTTCTATGTATATTTTTGTACAGCTGAAATTATACTACATATTTCCTGATTCTTCATTTCACATATTTATTTTGATTTCTTAAAAATACGTAATGTATTTACATATTTTAAAGCTTGGAAAGAATAAACAGATATAGAGTGAAGAAGCTCTTTCTGATCTTTCTACCTCAATCATCCAGTTTTCTTCCCTAACCAAAATTAATACGGTTGTTAAAAATTTTCATATGTGTATCTTTCCAAAGAGATTTTGTGCATTTTGTTCAGGTTCTTTACCTTAATATTAAAACATATTCACTTTCTATCTCATTTAAAATCAAATAAAATGTCATTTTTAAGGCTCACATAATATTTTATTATATAGACATATCATCATTTACTTAGACCTAATTATATATCAGACATTAAAATTGTTTCCAACTTTTGATTTTTAGCAACTTTGCAGATGCTGGTGCCTAAACTAAAAGAGCCCATTGGTCTTATTCCAGAAATTGTAGGACTTTCACAGTAACTTTCTTTGAAGAGATCAGTTTCATTTTACCCCTATTCTCAAAGTCTGTTGTTTTTTCTGCTGAGGCTAGACCACCAAACTGGGGTTGAAACAATCCTTTATCTCAATGGGTTATAGTCACATTCTCTTAGAGTTTGGAAAGAATATCCCTCAGCTCAGTGTTCCATATATATTTATAGTAGGAATGCCCCAGTCCAGAGTGGATGGCATTTGACCTCATCGTTGCTGACTCCCTGTATCCTGGGAGCTCAGGGGTTCAAAACACTGTTGTCTAGGAATCCCTTTGGAGCTCCCCGTCAAAAGCAGAGAATAGTTACGCATTCAAACATACACAAGGAACAGCACAATAATACAAAAAAAAATTACCCAAGTAGAAAACATGCCCAAGATACAAACCACTGTGCTTCCAAAGAAAAAAATAAAAATTTAAAAATAATAAATAAATAAATTTTAAAAAAGAAAAATGCCCAAGAATAAATAAATATTTATGCTGCTTCCAGAGGACTGTGCAGTGTTGATGGGCTTTGTGCTGAATGCTAAAGACGTTGGTTCATCATGGGTTGGTCGGAAGAGTTCACCTCACCTAGAGGAATATTCGTGGAGTTGGTAATGAATAGAGAAAGGTGAGGAAGGCTTCCCAAAGCAGAGGAGAGGCCATGAATTTCTGGCCTAGAAGAAGGCCTATGTGAAATAGAGCTCTTCAGCATGACAAATCTGGACCTATGCTATAAGGAAATTGGCATAAAGGGACCAAAAAGAAGCCTAGCAGAAAGGAAAATACTTGGTTAAAAAAATTTGCAGTAGAAAGGGAGAAATATGGGCTTAATGTGGATGGAACTGTCAAAGATAAGAGTAACTTCCAGAAAACAAAC
Source organism: Cacajao melanocephalus (assembly GCA_963573385.1). NCBI lineage: Eukaryota > Metazoa > Chordata > Mammalia > Primates > Pitheciidae > Cacajao > Cacajao melanocephalus. Next base: position 23,382 of record CAUYLG010044454.1, on the reverse strand, counting down.
AAATAAAAACAGATAAATCAGTGAACCTTCACTTTACATTTTTTTCTGGGATTCTCTCTCAACCAACCCAACTCCCAGCCCCATCCCAACTGCCCCGTAGGTAAAGTCTACTGTCCTTGTCCTATTCCTTGTAATGGAAATTTAGCATGTTCTCAATGTGATGTAAAGTGTTATGTAACTACAGGATCCAGCCCACTCTTCTGACTGTATTTCCAACTATGTTACAATATTACTCTAAGACTCTCTTCTGTAGAAATGTTCAAAGTAACTGTGGCAAAATTGTTTTTTGCTCCCAACTATCGTATGCACTTCATAAAAACTATTTCTACAACTGATAGCCAATTGAGATAAGCTCTGGGTGGCAGATAAAGACCAAGATTGAGCACACTCCAGTTACATTTACTTTAAACAGATCTTTAAATATATCCTTTCAAAGCTGTATCTCAAAGGATAATTTAATGTCAGAATATAGGTACCGTAAGAGGGTCAATTTCAGAAATATTTTTGGTGCAAGTGACTTTCCCTATGATTGTTAAAGTTAGCTACTTATGTGGTAGTATTCAAGTACCCAAAGACCACCTACTCTAACTAGCAAAACAAGCTGTATTTGTATTGGTCCCATTCTTTTATTACTCTCAACCTGTTTCCTCTCTGTAAGATGGAAATAATATCTGTTTTATATAATTGTTGTAATGGTTAAATCAGATTTCCAGTAATGGGAGACTAAATAAGTATGATTAAGCTTCCTGCTAAGGACAACTAAGAAAGCTGGGGGAAGAAAATGTTAATCTGATTCAAAGCACTGGAGAGCTAACAAGATGTTTAAAAGCACTGAGCTAGGGTGGGGGAGCTTGGAGGCCCACGGAGGTCAGCCTAGAGTTTTTCTATGTTTTTGCCCTATGAGCAAGGCCAGAAGGCTGAGAGAACAACAGGCTGAGTTATGATTTTGAAAGTCACAAAGATCTAAGGTGACAGGGATTGGTGCTCAGGTTCCATCAAGGGATGGGAGTCCTAGTGGATGAACTCCTCTCACACTGGATTAAAACTCTGGAGGACCTAGGGAAAAGAGTAATTCAGAAGTAAGCACTCCTAGAGACTACAGCTTAGCTTTGAATTCTTTGAAGCCATGAAATTGGTTTTAGGTGACCTTTTAGTGTTTGAGCACTTCAGCTGGCAAGAACAAACACATCCTCTCTGGAGAAAGAAAATATCATCTCAGATCTCAAATATTTCTACATTTTGTAAATATCTGGCATGCAATAAAGATAATAAGACACACAAGTAAAATAACATGAACTAATATCAATAGATACAGTAGACAATAGAAAAAGACCTACAGAGGCTACAGATGATAGATTTTGCACACTGACTTCAAACTAATATTATTCAGGTCAAAGAGATTTTTTAAAAATCCAACAAGATTAAGAATGTCAACCAAGAACAACAACAAAAACTCGATAACAAATCAAAAGGGTATTCCAGATTAAAGGATACCAAAAAAAAAAAGTTTAAAAGCAGAAGAGACACAATTGAAGAAAGAAATTGTAAACCAAAAGATAGATCAGGAGAAAGTACCCAGAATATAGTAGAAGAACAAAATAATAGAAAAGTCAGAACTGACAATAAGACACATAGGACTATAGTAAAAAGCTCTAACATATGTTCATTGGAAATCCAGAAGGGAAGAAGAAACTGAGGTAGCAGCAATAATAAGAGATAATGGTTGACAAAATTTCCTAAACTGGTAAAATATATCAATTCAAAGACTCTATAAATCCTAGTAAACCCAAGCAGGAAAAATACACAAACTAATACCTAGACACACCATAGTAAAACTGCTGAAAACTAAAGTCAAAGAGAAAATCTTAAAAATAGCAAGAAAAGAAGAACAGATTACCTTTAAAGGAGCAAAAATATAGCAGATTTCTCAATCAAAACAGTTGAAAGTAGGAGACAATAAAATATATTAAAAGCACTGAGTGAAAGTAAGAAAATTGCCACTGAAATTCTGTACCAGCTGACATAGCCTTCCACAATAAGGTAAATAACATTTTAGACAAACTAAAGCAAATATTAGATGTTTTTATAGCAGAAGGAAGATGTCCAGCCTTGGAGATTCAGTAAAATCAAAACAAAACAAAAAAACTGAAGGACAAAATAATGAGTTAAATATGTGGATGACTCTAAATAAATATGGACAGCAGCTGGGCGCGGTGACTCACGCCTGTAATCCCAGCACTTTTAGAGGCCGAGGCAGGCGGATCATGAGGTCAAGAGATCAAGACCATCCTGGCCAACATGGTGAAACCCCATCTCTACTAAAAATACAAAAGTTAGCTGGGCATGGTGGCATGCGCCTGTAGTCCCAGCTACTCCAGAGGCTGAGGCAGGAGAATTGCTTGAACCCAGGAGGCACAGGTTGCAGTGAGCTGAGATCCCGCCACTGCACTCCAGCCTGATGCCTGGCAACAGAGCAAGACTCTGTCTCAAAATAAATAAATAAATAAATGAAAATAAATAAATATTGACAGCATAAGCCAATAATTATAATACCTTTTAGCAATTAAAATAAAGAATTAAAATATAAAGCAATAAGAAGGATGGAATATAGAATTACTGGTGTTGGAACATGGGTCAGTAGAACATGGCATAAATGGTGTAAAGTGTTCTAAGTTTCTTGTGTTGTCCAGGAAAAGAATAAAAGTATTGGTATGACATTTAATTAAGAAAAAGACACACTTGCCGGGTGTGGTGGCTCACACCTGTAATCTCAACACTGTGGGAGGCCGAGGCAGGTGGATCAACTGAGGTCAGATGTTTGAGACCAGCCTGACCAACATGGAGAAACCCCATCTATACCAAAAAAAAAAAAAAAAATACAAAAAATTATCCAGGCATGGTGGCGCATGCCTGTAATCTCAGCTACTCAGAAGGCTGAGGCAGGAGAATCGCTTAAACTGGGGAGGCAGAGGTTACAGTGAGCTGAGATCGTGCCATTGCACTCCAGCCTGGGCAACAAGAGCAGAACTCCATCTCAAAAAAAAAAAAAAGGAAAGAAAGAAAGAGACACGCTTAAGTTTTAGGGTTATTATTGTATATATTGTAAAAGAATATATGGCTTTCCAGGTAATAAAGAGAAAAATAACAGAATAATTTACTGTAGGGCCAGGCACAGTGGCTCATACCTGTGGACCCAGCACTTTGGGAGGCCAAGGTGGGTGGATCACTTGAGATCAGAAGCTCAAGACTAGCCCGGCCAACATGGTAAAACCCCGTCTCTACTAAAATACAAAAATTAGCCGGGCATGGTGGCATGTGCCTATGGTTCCAGCTACTCAGAGGCTGAGGCAGGAGAATCACTTGAACTCAGGAGGTAGAGGTTGCAGTGAGCCAAGATTGCACCACTGCATTTTAGCCTGGGCAACAGAGTGAGACTCCATCCCCCAACCCCGCCCCCACAAAAATAATTTATTGTAAAGTTCTCAATCGGTCTGGAATAAATCAATGAAGGAAAGAAAAGGAAACAGAACAAGTAGGATAAATAGAAAATATTGAATAATACCTAGAATTGTAGATAGAATCAAAACTATACATACCAGTATTTAAGTGGAAAGGGACTAAATGCCCCAATTAAAAAATAAAATTGTTAATTGTAAGAGACATGTAAAACTTAAGAATCCAGAAAGTTTAAAAAAAAAATCTTTGGGCTGGGCACCTAAAATCCTGGCATTTTGGGAGGCCAAGGCAGGTGGATTGCCTGAGCTCAGGAGTTTGAGACCAGCCTGGCCAACATGGTGAAAGACTCTATAAAAAATACAAAAAACTAGCTGCACATGGTAATGGCACCTGTAATCCCAGCTACTTGGGAAGCTGAGGTAGGAGAATCACCTGAACCCAGGAGGCAGAGGTTGCAGTGAGCTGAGATCGCGCCATTGCACTCCAGCCTGGGCAACAAGAGTCAACAAGAGTGAGACTCTGAAAAAAAACAAAAACAAAAACCACATTTGGAGAAAGATTTAGCTATCGTTCAAACACAAAACAAAAGAAATTTAGTTGTAGGTATCTTAATTCAAAGTAGACAATGTAAAAAGCATTATTGGTGTCTTTATAATGACAAAATGCTTCCTTAACCAGACAGATAACAACAATTTTAAACTTGTATGTACCTAGAAACATAGCTTCAAAATATGCAAAGCAAAAACTATGTTGAAAAGACATAGACAAATTCATAATCATGTTGGGATAGTTTAATGCACCTGTCCCAGTAACTAATAGAATATTTGAACTACATAAACAGTCAAATACAGTAAAATTGAACACACACACATATATATATAATAGAAAACATTGTGCATAACAATTTAAAAAGACAGTCTTTTGAACTACCATGTAAAATATTTGTAAAACTTGGACAATTTTGTGACGTAAGTCTTAACGAATTTTAAAAGATTGAAATTCTACAGGTTATATTCTTTCACCACAATACTATTAAGCCAGAAATAAAAATAACTAGAAAATCCTTACATTTTGAAATTTAGAAATATCCTTTTAATAACTCACAGCTCAAAGAAGAAACCACAATGGAAATTAGAATATATTTTGAGCTAAATAATAATAAAAATACAAAATATTAAGACTCATGAGATGCAGGGGAATTTATAGGTTTAAATGGATGCATTTGAAAAGAAGACTAAAGATCAATGAACAAAGTCATCTTTTTTTTTTTTTTTTTTTTTTTTTGGGACGGAGTCTCTCTCTGTTACCCAGGCTGGAGTGTAGTGGCACAATCTCAGCTCATTGCAACCTCCACCTCCCAGGTTCAAGTGATTCTCCTGCCTCAGCCTCCTGAGTAGCTGGGACTACAGGTGTGTGCTACCATGCCTGGCTAATTTTTGTATGTTTAGCAGAGACGGGGGTTCGCCATGTTGGCCAGGGTGGTCTTGAACTCCTGAGCTCAGGTGGTCCACCCACCTCGGCCTCCCAAAGTGCTGGGATTACAGGCATGAGCCACCATGACGGGTGAACAAAGTCATCTTAAGAAATTAGAAAATGGCCAGGCATGGGCTTACACCTGTAATCCCAGCACTTTGGGAGACTGAGGCAGGCAGATCACGAGGTCAATAGATCAAAACCATCCTGGTCAACATGGTGAAACCCCATCTCTACTAAAAATACAAAAATTAGCCAGGAGTGGTGGCGTGTGTGTGTAGTCCCAGCTATTCAGGAAGCCAAGGCAGGAGAATCCCTTGAATCCACGATGCAGAGGTTGCAATGAGCTGAGATCTCACCATTGCACTCCAGTCTGGCAACAGAGGGAGACTCCCTCTCAAAAAAAAAAAAAAAATTAGAAAATGAATAACAAATAAAAGAAAGGAAATAATAATGATAGAAGCATAATTAATAGAGTAGACATAGCATACAAAGAATTTTCAGAAGACTAATAAATTAATGTACCCCTGGCAAGACTGATAGAGAAAAAGGAGAGAAATGATACCGATTGTCAAGAACTAAAATGGGAATATTATTACTGATCCTACAAATATCAAAATTTTATGAACAATTTTATGTCATTAAATTTGAAAATTTAGATGAAATGAACAAATTGACAAAGAAAGAAATAGAAAACCTGAATATTACTTTATTAAAGAATTTGAAGCTATAGCTTAAAATCTTCCAACAAGAATGATCCAGCCCCATGTGGCTTTAAAAGCAAATGCATACAGGTATCAAAAGAAGAAATAATGGCATTCATACACCAACTAAAAATTGGAAAAGAGGAAATACATGACAACTTCTTTTATGAAATCTGTATTACCTTGATACTAAAATTTGATAAGAAGCTGGGCACAGTGGCTCACATCTGTAATCCTAGCCCTTTGGGAGGCTGAGGTTGGCAGATCACTTGAGTTCAGGAGTTCGAGACCAGCCTGGGCAGCATTGTGAAACCCTGTCTCTACAAGAAAAAAAAGAAATACCAAGCGTGGTGGTAACCTGTAGTCCCACCTACTCGAAGGGGCTGAGGTGGCAGGATCACTTGAGCCCAGAAGATTGAGGCTGCAGTATACCAAGATTTTGCCATTGCACTCCAGAATGGGTGAAAAAGTGGGACTCTATCTAAAAAAAAAAAAAAAAAAAAATTGACATGAAAGAAAAATTTCAGGTGACCCTTCCTCATGAGCATAGATTCAAAATCCTAAACATATTATTAGCACAATTTATGAAAAGGATAATGCATCAAAACTTTATCTGGTTTATTCCAGAAAAAGAAAATTGGCTTAAAAATAATAAATATTGGCCAGGCGCAGTGGCTCATGCCTGTAATCTCAGCACTTTGGGAGGCCGAGGTGGGTGGATCACAAGGTCAGGATATGAAGACCATCCTGGCCAACATGGTGAAACCCCATCTCTAACAAAAATACAAAAATTAGCTGGGAGTGGTGGTGTGCGCCTGTAGTCCCAGCAACTCAGGTGGCTGAGGCAGGAAAATTGCTTGAACCTGGGGGGTGGAGATTGCAGTGAGCTGAGATATCACTACTGCACTCCAGTCTGGAGACAGAGTGAGACTCTGTGTCAAATAATAACAATAAATATAAGTCAACACATTTACAAAAGGAAGGAATAAATTCACTCAATCATTTCAGTAGATGACAAAATTCAATATTTATTCATGACTAAAAAAAAAACTTTTAGAAAACTAGGATGGAGACTGGGCACAGTGGCTCGTGCCTGTAATCCCAGCACTTTGGAAGGCTAAGGCAGATGGATAACTTGAGCTAAGAAGTTTAGGATTAGCCTGGCCAATATGGTGAAACCCTGTTTCTACTAAAAAAAACAAAAAACAAAAATTAGCCTGGCATGGTGGTGTGCACCTGTAGTCCCAGCCACTCAGGAGGCTGAGGCAGGAGAATCATTTGAACTCAGGAGGTGGAGGTTGCAGTGAGCCGAGGTCATGTCACTGCACTCAGCCTGGGTGACAGAGCAAGACTCCATCTCAAAAAAAAAAAAAAAAAAGAAGAAAGAAAGAGAAAAAGAAAAAGAGCTGGGCATTGTGGTTCACACTTGTAATCCTAGCACTTTGGGAGGCCAAGGCAGGCAATTATCTGAGGTTGGGAGTTTGAGAGCAGCCTGACTAACATGAAAAAACCCTGTCTCTACTAAAAATACAAAAAATTAGCTGGACGCGGTGGTGAGCAGCTGTAATCCTAGCTACTTGAGAGGCTGAGGCAGGATAATTGCTTGAACCCAGGAGGCGGATGTTGTGGTGAGCCGAGATCACACCATTGTACTCCAGCCTGACAAGAACAAAACTCTGTCTCAAAAAAAACAAAAACAAAAACAAAAGAAACTCGGACGGAGCCAGTGCAGTGGCTCACGCCTGTAGTCCTAGCCCTTTGGGAGGCTGAGGCAGGTGGATCATGATGTCTGAAGATCGAGACCAGCCTGGCCAAGATGGTGAAACCCCATCTCTACTAAAAATACAAAAAATTAGCTGGATGCGGTGGTGAGCACCTGTAATCCCAGCTACTTGGGAGGCTGAGGCAGGAGAAGCACTTGAACTGAGGAGGTGGAGGTTGCAGTGAGCCAAGATTGAATCACTGCACTCCAGTCTGGGGGACAGAGCTAGATTCCACCTCAGGGGAAAAAAAAGAGAAACTAGGAAGGAAAGGAACTGCCTTAATCTAATTAAATAGGCCTACAAAATTCCTTCAGCAAATATCGTCCTTAATGGTAAAAGCTTTCCCTTTGTAATAAAAATCAAGATCAGTGGCCGGGCGTGGTGGGTCATGCCTAGATTCCCAGCACTTTGGGAGGCCGAGGCAGGTGGATCACAAGATCAGGAGTTTGAGACCAGCCTGACCAACATGGTAAAAGTTATATTTTATACCAAAAAAAAAAAAAAATTAGTCTGTGGCATGCGCCTGTAATCCCAGCTGCTCAAAAGACTGCAGGATAATCGCTTGAATCCTGGAGGCAGAGGTTGCAGTGAGCCGAAATCGCACTATTGCACTCCAGCCTGGGCAACAAAAGCAAGAATCCATCTCAAAAAAGAAAAAAAAAAAGGTAAGGAAGTGCTCAAAATGTACACCACCTCATGATGAGAGAGTATGTCAAAGCGGCACAGGAGCCAACCGAAAGAGCTTCCGGTGGCCAAAGCTAGAGAATCGGATCAAGGAAATAAATAATGCTTATGGATTATAATCCAGAGTATCAAATAAGAATCCATGAGTCTCAATTGATACAAATAAATGATTAATAAATTAATAAGTCGGGGAGAAGAGATAAATCTCCTATACAGAAGAATTCCAGATACTTTTTGTAGACACTCTACCCTCAAGGAGGGAAGCATAATCCACATTTCTTAAGTGTATGCTGCCCAAAGCGACTCCCTTCCAAAGATTACAGTATGGAAAGGCATAAGGGCTGGGAGTTGAGAACAGTAAGTTTTCAGTGCAGAAATCTGATAAGCACTATCTGTGCCAGGTGATCAAGGTCAACATCAACAGTGAAGTCATGTTGATAGGAGGTATCCTTGATACGATGTGATGAGAATGGCATTTTACCTCTCTGGTCTTCCTCCCCCAAACAAAAAAAGCCCAGTCTAATCATATCATGAGGCAAACATCAGACAAATTCCAGTTGAGGACGTTCTGCAAACGTTTCACAAAATGTACTCTTCAAAACTGTCAAGGTCATCAACAACAAGAAAAGCCTAAGAAACTGCCATAGTCAAGAGAAGCATAAAGAGACAGGAGAACTATTAATAGAGGTAATGCAGTATCACAGATGGGATCCCGGGGCAGAAAAAAGAAAATCAGGTAAAACCTAGGGAAATCTGAATAAAGTGTGTATTTTAGTTAATAATAATGTATCAATAGTGGTTCATTAATTGTGCCGTGTGTACATGACTAAATGAAATAGGGAAGACTGGGTATGGGAACGCTCTGTACTATATTTGCAATTTTTCTAAAATCCAAATCTGTTAAAATCTAAATGTGTATGAAAAACATCAACAATGCAGTGAGCTGAGACCATGCCACTGCACTCCAGCCTGGGCAACAGAGTGAGACTCCATGACTCCATCTCAAAAAAAAAAAAAAGAGAGAAAAGAAAAACATCAACAACTAAATAAGCTTTAAATACTGAATAGAATATGGTATACCTCCTACTTCTCATAAATTATTCCAAAGTCTGCCAAGTATTGGTCTGAATATGGAAATCATATTCTGCTTATGCTGGGGAGTGGGTATATAGGCCTTGCTGTATTTTTCTTTATGCCTTTTTGCATCTCTAGTATTTCATTTTTTTAAAATGCTTAACTGTAAACCAATTCCATAAAAGTCAAAATGTTGATATCTCCGATGATGGCTACTTAGATAGTCCTAAAAGATCAAATTCTTTGAAAATAATTTTTCAGTGATTCTGCTTTACTGGCACCCAAGTGTGTCCAGTGTGCTCACAGGGTGCTGGGCACTGTCTCTGGGGAAGCAGCAAACCAGACTCATCTATAGGTGACCTGGGCTCAACAGCTTCCTGCCATTTTCTTTAATTGGTAGTTAAGACCTTTTTTTTTTTTCTCTGACAACTTAGTGTCTATGTATTCTACTAGAGTGTCAGCTGGCTGGAAGCAGGGATGATTGTATATACATTGTATAACTATACATGGTTAATAAGTATTTATTGAATGAGTGACCATAACTTAATGATTCAAAACTTAGATGCTCGATTACCTGGACCTGAGAATGAAGTTTAGCTTCCCCACTGCCTACTCCGAAAGGTGCTTTGTGGATGAATGTGCTTACTTATGGTTCTTTGTAAATGTTAGCTATGATTTTTATTAGGTGCTTGCTGAATTAAATAGCTTAATATTTGTAAAGTGCTTAGAACAGTTCCTGGAACAGGGTAAGTGCTTCTTGTTTATATATATATATATATATATATATTTTATGTTCCTGTTGACCAAATTAAACTTCACTCATTTTGTTTAGTCTGTTAGGGATATTCTTTGGAAAATCTACCTTCTGTGGAAAGAATAATAAATAAAGAATAAAAAATAAAATGCATACTACAAATTCTGATTCATTCAAAATATATCACTCTGGGATATAGGTAATTCAGAAAGGAACCTGGTTTGAACACCTCTCTAGTATTTATGGAGAAATAATGTGTACTACAAAACAGGAATCATTAAATCATTTAAGAAAATTGCTGTGCACTTCAACAATACCATTCGTATGTAATTAACAATACAGCTTTGCAGGGGTTACCTGGTTTCAAAACATTGGCTTTCAAAATTTTTGGCTTAGATCAAAATGTAAGAAATACACTTTACATTATGACTTAGTACACAGTAGTATATGTGTGTGCATATATATACATGCCTAAATATTTGTGTATATGTATAATGGAAACAAAATTTTACTACACAATGGTCATTCCTAGTACGTGATGGATGCTCTCTGATACTTTTTCTAGCCCCAATAGGGTAAGATAATTTGCATTTCTTTTTTTTTTTAGATGGAGTCTTGCTCTGTCGCCCAGGCTGGAGCGCAGTGGCGGATTACAGGCATCCACCACCACACCTGGCGAATTTTGTATTTTTAGTAGAGACGGGTTGTCCAGGCTAGTCTCGAACTCCTGAGCTCAGGTGATCCACCTGCCTCAGCCTCCTAAGTTCTGGGATTACAGGCATGAGCCACCACATCTGGCTGAGAATTTGCACTTTTAACAGGTTCCAAGGTGATGCTATTGATACAAGTCTGGGGACCACACTCTGAGGACTTCTACACTAGACAATACTAGTGAATGAAAAAGAATCGAACCCAACTAAATGCCTCCATGTGCTGGTCTGGCCCCAACCTTCAAACTCATTTACACTTTGCTTTAGATTCAACATCCACCTGCTCTGGTCCTGGGATAATTCTGGGTTCCCCTACTTTTGGTGGATCTTGTTTCTATTTTCCTTACCAGTCAAAATGTCCACACTCATCTCTTGCCTAATTGTTCTCCCTCTAGAGAGGAGAAATGGAAAGGTAAAGAGGTTACTGGGATGGTCTCACCTGAGAAGATATACGCAATTAATCATCACAATAATTCAAGGGAAAGTTATATAGTACTTGCTGTTTTTTCCAGGGATCCTAAATGAGTTAGTTACCGTTTTGGCATAAAGTCAACCAAAATTATGGGAATACCTGTGCCTATTTCCTCTTGATGATTTTTGGTCCTTTTTGCTTTCCAAAAATGGGGTAATGCATAAAATTATCAATGAAAAGCTTCCTTGCTCTTGGTAATTAATCAAAAAAAAGTTCAACAAGTACATATTACAAGGATCCTCTTGGTAGAACCACCATTAGCTGAATAGAAAACGGAACTGTACTGAAATACTAACTCTAGTTGAAAAAGAAAATGATCCTTAACTGTAAATTGATGAGCTTCGCCCAGTGATGGTATCACAGCCGAAGATGAAATTGGTGAAATCAAATGTTAAGAGGTCTCAGAATTGACATCACGAGGGCAAAGAGATGAAACAAATAGGGTTATCTGTCCAAGGAGCAGCAGTGTGGCAGCTGGCTACTGGCTTCCATATGAAAGAGAGAAATGATACCTACCTAGGACCAACATGGAGGGAGGCAGGGAGAGGCTGCCCCTCGAAATGGGGAAACTGACTATTTGGGCAGGGAAGGAAACAGTGACTGGAACAAGGAATTAGCTGTTGTTGGTACCGGCCAGAAAACGGTACTGGTATTCCACTCGCAGCGTTCAGGGAAGGAAGAACTGGTTGGCTCTCAGTGCAGACATGGCCCCTAGCATCTTAATTAATCTTATAACTGGTTCTGTATGTTTCTCTCTTTTGCATCTCAGGTTTAAAATGTTCTTTCTTTTGAGTGGGTGATTGAGATGGAAATTCCACCAAGTTTTCTCGAGTGGGTACGCTATGGCAAGAATGGCAGCTTTAGCCACTGTGGGTTTAAAAAAAACCTTGTCTCGTTTTCATAAAAATCACAATTAAATTTTGGGTTATGGAGGAGGTAGCCAAGATAGAATATGCTTTTGAGGTACAAAATTGTTGAAGGGAATCATTATCAGCAGCTTTTCACAGCTACCCAACCATAAAATGCCTTTGGCTCTGAGAGTAGTAGTAGCTAGATTTTGGCTTCTTTTGTTTTTCCTGTCCCATCCCCCATCTCCTCTTGGATGCCTTGGGATTCAAATGTAGATGAAATGCAGATTCTTGGGAGAAAGGAAGACGTGCCAGGTTTGGCTGGTGATTGGGAGAAGAGGAGGATCTCAAACTGAAGATTTTAGTCATTGTTCTCCTGAGATGAAAAAAGGCTGTGATTCTTGATCTGAAGAGTCTTATCGTGGTTAGTACTTGCCAGCGATGATCAATTGTTTAGATTTGAAGAAGAGCAAATTGAATTACGTTGGCCTACAACAACGGGGCGGGTCAGGTAAGAATTGTTGTTTATTGCTGGGAGACGTGTGTTTTCGTGTGTGTACATCATCTCTCTTGTTGCCCACTTCTCTAATCTTTTAAGAGTCATATATCTTACTAGTACATACTATTGTGCTGTATGTATTTTTGGTGCAATCTTCCTGATGTGGTTAGGGGATGTGATTTCACTTTTATTCTCAAGCCACTGAGGAAATACTTTAATAGCACCCACACACGTGGTCATGGAAACTACAGAACTTCACTGTTTCCTAGAAGGTGGTGGAAATTCCAAGTCATTAAATAATCTTCGGCATATTTGCTTCTGCTATGAGTGCTGATAAAATGTTTATATAAAAAAGTGATGGAGAAAAGCAAAGTTTGCTTAAAAGTAAGACAAATTGAGTGAATGAGGTTAAAATATATATGTGTGTGTGTGTGTATATATATATATGTATATAAGCAAAATAGCATTCAATAACTCAGTGAGTTTTAAATGGAGGGCAGATGAAAGAAACAAAATGGACAACTGAGAATTTGCTCAACTTCTCAGTGGCTAGGTGGGTACCCATCTCCTTCACCAGTGGAAGCCAACTGTCAGAGTGGAGAGGTAGTTGGAACTGAGTTTAGGAATATGGCTCACTCCTGCTTTGTTAGAGAGGCTACTCTTAATGTTGTAGACTAAGGATAGCAGCATAAACAATCTAGATTGTCAAGATTAAAAAGCTACGTAAATTGATGGTCTACATAAATTGACATTTTTGAGTTACCTTTTTGAGGCTGTAATTCTTACCTTTTTTGTTTCCACAATGGGGAGAATCGCTTTACTAGCTCAGTATCTGAATATGGTTGTTGTGGATGTCTATCATCCTTTCTTTCCCTCTCCTGGGCAACAATAGTAGTTTTAGAGACTCCTTGGAAACCATAGTACCCTTAAGCACATGGTGGAGCCCCTTGTGAATGCCTAAGCTTGTGGATGTTCTGAAGGTGGCAATAATTAGGGTAATGGTCATGGAGAGAAGAAGTGCTTCTGTTTGTACTGGCCCATCATTGCATAATAGTCTTATATGTTAGCTGTATCAATTTATTTCCTACTGAGGATATCTTTTTTCTTTTTTATGGATTGTTTTCCTTGAGGGATTTTTAACCATCACCTGCCAGTATTTGAGCGCTTGTCTAAGTGTGCGCTCAATGCTTTGAGACTCCTCAAATGTATGAAGTCCTAGTCCTTGTCTTCAAGGAACTTACAACTTTTGTTGATGAATTGGTATACCTAGAGAGAAGACAACAATGAAATGCAGCACATAATGGAAATGCTAAGTGAGAGGAAAGAAGCGCTGTTTAGGGGAGGCAGAGGAAATCGGCTGGGCCGTCAGGGAAAGAGGCAAAGCTTGAGGCGCCTTAACCAGTAGATGAAGTGGAGACTTTAATTTGCGATTCTTGTGCAAGCATTTGATAATGGGAATTGGATGTGTGCGTATTGGATAATGGGAATTGGATGCGTAGGTATTGGGCTGTCTTGTGGACCCTGAAATTCCATTTATTGAGTAACACCTTATTTCCTATGTAGAGAATAGTACTAGGGGCCATCGTCAAATTTGAAGATGAGGTCTGATTGAAGGTCATCGTCGGGAGATGGGTGTGGGGTTAAGAGTGGACAAACATGAGTGCTGCAGTGAGCACGCGTGGGTGCTTCGGCAGCGCTTGAAGAGGGAGTTACTGATTTAGCCCTGGAAGTCAGGAAGGCTATCCTTTTCAGGTGAAACCTGAGCTGGGAGTTTCTTTCAAAAGGTGGGGATCGCAGGTAGAAGCACTGCTTAAGGGGAACGGCGATTCGACTTGCTGTGACTTAAGGGTCAGCGTGGTGCTTGTTCCTGGGCGTGGGGAGGGTAGAAAACCGCGGGGTCTGTGAAACGTCCTGTAGTCGTTGAAATGCTCTTGGGGGGCACAAACGAACAGGGCTTTAGGAAGAAAACTGGTGGGAGGAGCCTAGTAGCTGGAAGGTCGGTTAGGAACTGGAGCGAGATAGAGCAAAGAGGAGTGAGGCGGCTCGAAGGATGCCCTGGGAGGCGTGGAGGAACTGGCGAGGGCTTCCCCATGGAGGGTCTGGGGAGAAGGTGAACAAACGCCTCCGCAGTGCCCCGTGGGGAAGTTCTGGGGACTCAGCTAGAGGGTTCGGAGTTGCGGGCAGTATGGGGGAGTTGGGCCAGGGAACCCCTTCTTTCGCCGCCGAGGGAGTACGTCCAGGGCCAGGCAGGTGTGCCCTGGCAGCCCATCTCCCCTGAGATGTGGAGCGCGGGCCAGCCCTCGCTGTTCTGAGCGACGGCCTGCGTGTAGCCCATACCGTTCCGCGAAAGGAACCACCACTGACAGCCTCGTTCCATTAGAACCCAGACCTCCCGGGAATCCAGACTCGGGCCGCTCCCCGCTGCGCTTAGGAGGAGGCGGACGCTCCGAGAGGAACCTGGAGGCCTGGCGTGGGGGAAGCTGCGGGCAGAGCGGAGGCAGCCGCGCCCTCGCGCCGCCCTCTGCCGCGCCGGGCTCCCGCCCCCCGGCTCCCACCCACGGCCTGCCGCGGAGCCAGCGTGCCCGCCGGAGCGCGCCGGGCCACCCCGCGGGGCGCGCGGCCCGGGCTCCGGGTCTTGGCGGCGGCCGGCGGGGCGGGCGTGGGGTGGGGTGGGTGCTCCACCTGGCCACGCCGCCGGCCCTCTGCGGGCTGGCCCGGCCCCGGACGGGCGGGCGCTCGGAGGCGGCCGCTCTGCGCTCCTCCTGGAGGGAGGCGCGCGGTAGACCGCGCGGCCGCTGCCGTCGGGGCGGTGGGCTCCAAGCGCTGGCTGGCTCGCCCGCACGGTCCCCTGCCCCATCTCGGGCCCGTCGCTGCCCTTCCCCGGGGGCACGGCCGTCTTGCGCCTCGAACCTCGAGGTCCGGGTCTCGCCTGCCGCGGGCCGGCCCCGAGCGCCCACGTCGAGGCGGGCCGGGGGGCGGTGCCGCGGGCAGGGCCCACCCCGCGAGCGGGACCGGGGAAGTCGGAGCCCCGCCCCTGCCCCGCCCCCCGCGCTCCCGGCCCCGCCCCCGAGGCCCCGGTCCTCCCCTTCCTGCCGGCTCGCTCCCGGCCCCGCCGGCAGCCCGCCTCGGCCCCGAGCGGAGCCCACTGCTCTCCTCGGCCGCCCCGCCCCGCCGCCGCCCCGCCCCTCCCGCGCGGGCGGCCCGAAAACCCGGAGCGCGGGAGCGCGGCTCCACCGGGCCGGGCGGCCGCACTGGGCATGCTCAGTAGCCGGGGCAGGTTTTTTGGTCGCAAGTAGGAAGCTTTCTGCACTACACCGGAGAGGGGAGCCGCGATCCGGCCGCGCCGCCCGCACGCCGCCGCGCCCGCCCCAGCCCGCCCGGCCCCGCGGCGGGGCGCGATGAGCCCGAGCCTGAGCCGGCCCGCCGGGGAGTGAGCGCGGGGCGCCCAAGGCGCGTTGCGCAGCTGCTCCTGCGCACAACCCCGCCGCGCCGCCGGCCCGCACTGGCCGCGGAGTGCGAGAGGCTGGTCCGTGCCCAGCGCCCGGCCGGCCGCGGGAGCAGGAAGCGCAGGCCACGCAGGACCCAACTGAAACAAAGTGTCGGCCGCCCGGCGCCGGCGCCCGCCCCGACCCTGCCCCTCCCGCCCGCAACTCCGCCGCCCACCATGGCTTCCGAGGAGCTGTACGAGGTACCTCCCCTCCCCCCCGGCCTCGGGCCGCCCCCCCGCCCGCCGCCCCTCCCGGCCCGGCCGCGCCGCCCGACGGCCCCGCTCGCCGCCCGCGCCCGCCGCGTCCCCTCCCCCGCCGCGGCCGCAGTTTGCTGGACGGGAAATGTGTGTGAGGGGAGCCCGAGTGTCCGCTCTGAGGGGCCCCGGGCGGGGGGTCCTGGAGTTGCTGGGCGTGGGGGGGGGGCTCCCGGCCGTGGGGAAGTGGCGCTGACACTAGTGACTTGCTCAGACTGAGCTCAAAGTGCTCTTGGCGTGGGTCATGGAAGTGGAGCCCCGGTTGCCGCTCGGCGGGGACCGTGGGCGGTGCGGGGGGGCGGGGGGGTTTCTTGACCATTTAATAAAGCATTTGGGAGAAGGTTTTCGAGGGGTGGCGGGGAGAAGACCGGTGCAGACGCCTTCGACTTTCCCGTTCGCCAGAGCGATGCAAAATCTCTCACCGAAAATGCTAAACGTTGACCACATGCTTTAATTAGGTTAGCATTGTGGCCAGAGCCAGGAAATTTAAATTTAACGCTGATACACCGTCATTCATTTGCGCCGCAGCATTGCAAATGAGAAGGGCACAGCCAGAATTGTTAAGTTATGGTCGATGGGTTTAAATCAGCTTCAAGTTTGAGAGTTACCAGTTTGGATCTTTAGACATGCTTTGTATGTCTCCGTGTAACTTCTTTTGACGTATTTAAAAGTAGACTTCCTGGGAGTACAGAAGTTTGGAAGGCTTTCTGTTCTTCTGAATAAATGATTGTCTTGTTTCACATGTATTTATAAATAAGTTCCTAAGAGACTCAAAACTTGCAGAGACTCTGTTTGACTCACCTTGATGATGCGTTTAGGGACCCGGGTGTTGAGGGACTTAAGGAAGCATCTTTAACAAGTAGAGCCCTGTGGCCCCAGGGATCCTTTCAGTTCTCTTGTCTTACGGGTGTATTATTGCTGTTGGCATAGAATAGAGCTTTGTTGTCAGCGATGTTAGTCTTCTAGCAACTTTTTTGTTGCTTTTTAAAAGCAAGTGTTTGCAAAAGTTCTCAGGAGAAAGCTGCCTTCTGTAGAATTAAAGGTAAGATTGTTGCTTCTCCTTATATTGTATGTGGTCAGTGTACCTTAGCTGATACTGAAAATGTTCCATTCTTTTCAACCATTTTACACGCTAGCTGTGCCCCAGTGTATTCAGGATACTATTTTAGGTCATTTGGGGATGTAAAAGAAAAAAAAATCTCCCTGTTCTTAAGGAGCTTTCCTTCTAGGAAGGAAAGTGTTGGCTGTCTGGAAGATAGAAGTAGAGGCTAGGATGCTTGAGGTCTTCCAGGTGAAGTCTGTACAGGGGAAAGTACACAGCATGAGAGTATGGGGGATTTTAGTTCCTGCATTAGATCATTCTTTGGTTATTTAGTCTTGAGTGTTCACTCTTGGCATTTGCTTTTATGAGTATAACTACAGAATCAGTTCAGTGGATGAGAGTAGCACCTTATACGTGAGTTGTATCTTAGGTGTGTAAGAATAATTCTGAAGACAGCACATTTCCCACTAGTACATTATGGACTCAGTTTAGTTCCTTCTGTGCTTTTTCTGTATCTTCAGGTTTCTATTCCTAACAGAAATCATTTATGAGTAACATTTTGTACTGAGTTTGTTTTCATTTAATGTTTATTGAATGCTAGCCACATGGAGGTTTCCTAGGGAGATACTGAGCTATGAGAATGGTTCATGCTTTCAAGGAGTGTCTCTTGGGGAGGAAGTAAGTATATTGCAAAGAAATGATACACCTGCACAATTGAACTTTTGATTCTGGGTTTTATTTTAGTTTTGGGGAAAAAAAGGTATTATAGAAATATAGTTCAGGTGATAATGTCAGTATGTGTAGTAAATGTGTAGTGGTATCGAGGCAAATTTTATAATTTCTCCTTTACTTGGAGGCAACACTGTGACTATGTTACCACTGGAAGTTGACATTGAAAGTTTTGCATAGCAGTCGAGAGCCTAGATTTGGAGTCAAACAACCTAATTACTGACTTCCATCTCTGCTACCTTGGGTAAATTAGCCTCGAAAGCTCAGTTTCCTCATCTGTGAAATTGGGATCAATGCTTCCCTTATAGAGATGTGAAATTTAAATGAGAACATATGTAAAGCACACCCTACAATTCCCATAGCAAGCACCCACTAAGTGATGATGATTGTATTGTAACGGACCTAAAATGCCTCTCGGAAACCTGGTTTTGTTTCTAAAGGTATAGGGTTGTATTGTTTTCATAAAGGCAGTATTATTTGTAGGGCAGAAGTGATAATGCAATTGTAAATGATCACGATAGTCTGACAAGGCTGGGAAAGACACTCAGAAGTTTTATATTTGGCCTGAGGCTCCACAAATCTAGAGGGATGTATTGATGGAGGAGGAAATGTGAAGCCTTGCTTTTTTGAACTCACATGGTGTGGTAAGAGGACAGGTCTGCCTTAACTGGGAACTTGGGTGAGTGACCCAACTGCTGAGCCTTGGTTTTCTCGCCTAAAAGGAAATGTCTCCAATACTTAGCATGGAACCTGATGTGTACCAGTAGGTCTTTAGTAAATGTTTAAATGGCTATTGAAACTAGGCTTTGCAAACAACAAATAAAGGAACAGATCCTGGAAAAGATGAGTAGAGCATGAGCCTTGCAAAATTTGAAGAGTTACTATTAGTTGAAGGATAGAATAGGTTTATTACCTACTTTTCCAGCAGCTAGGGTTGAGGAAAAACAGATTTTTGATGTGGCATAAGTTAGAACTATAGTTTTCACAAAAAGACAAGCATCCTTTTACATTACACTTCTAATGTAAAGGGTCAGATAAATGTTTTAGACTTGTGGGTTATATTATGGTTTTCATTGCAGCCACTCAGCCCACTTCATGTGTGACATGGTAAAAGCCCCATAAAACTGCATGCTTCAACCATACCCCAGCTTTACAAAATGTCCAAAGTCCACTGGCCCTCAAAATGTCCAAAGCCCCTCGCCCCTACCCCTGCCCAGGAGGTGGTTTACAGGCATAAAAAGTCTTAACACCCTCCTTTCGGTGCCACAGGTTAAAAAAAACGGAAGTCCTCCGTAGCCGCTGGCAATAAAAACCCTGGAATTTAGCATACTTTTGTCTTAGTGTTAACTTTCTATGCCCGCTCTAGTACAACAATGTGGTGCAAAAGCAGTCATAGACAATGCTTATATGATTGTGTGTCATGTGTCAAACTGTTGATGGATAATAAAATTCATGTCATTTAGTATATTTCATATCATTTTTATGTGTCATGAAATACACACTTGGTTTTTTTCCCAATCACTTAAAAATATATAAATGATTCCTAACTTGTAGGTTCCACAAAAATAGGCAGTGGGGGCTGGCTTTCACCTGTAGGTTACCGTTAACCCCTGCTGTAGGTGATCAGCTGTCATAGTCTTTTTAGGAACCAGGGTTTACACAACGGTTGAGGGGTATGTGGAAGTTAGAAGGCACTTCTTTCATCCCAGCTCTAGACTTAGAGCTAGAAGATCTGAGTGGTACTCCTCCCTCTCTCCCTCCCTTCCTCTCTCTCTCTCTCTTTTTTTTTTTTTCTTTTTGAGACAGAGTCTTGCTCTGTCTCCCAGGCTGTTGTGCAGTGGCTTGATGTCAGCTCACTACAACCTCTGCCTCCTGGGTTCAAGCAATTCTCATGCCTCAGTCTCCCAAGTAGCTGGGATTACAGACATGCGCCACCACACCCGGCTAATGTTTTGTATTTTTAGTAGAGTCAGGGTTTCACCATGTTGGCCAGGCTAGTCTTGAACTCCTGGTCTCAAGTGATTCGCTGCCTTGGCCTCCCAAAGTGCTGGGATTATAGGTATGAATCACTGTACCCGGCCTTCACTTGTTCTTAGAAGCTTGTTGAGTAACTTGTTTTCTTGGACTTATCTTAAGTATCTCTCCTAAACTTTCTCATCAGTAAAATAGGGAGGATGATAACTAAAGAATTGAAACTTAAATGGCATTCATGTGTAAAAGCAATTCTACAAAACATCCCCCCCCCCCCCCGCCCACTTTGAGATAGTCTCCCTCTGTCACTAGGCTGGAGTGCAGTGGCATGGCTCAGTGCAACCTCCGCCTCTTGGGTTCGAGTAATTTTCCACCTCAGCCTCCTGAGTAGCTGGGACTGTAGGCGCCCGCCACCACGGTCAGCTAATTTTGTGTGTGTGTACGTGTGTGTGTGTGTTTGTTTTTTTTTTAGTAGAGATAGGGTTTTACCTTGTTGGCCAGGCTGGTCTCTAACTCCTGACCTCAGATGATCCACCCACCTCGGCCTCCCAAAGTTCTGGGATTAACAGGCAAGAGCTACTGCACCTAGCTACATCTGCCATTTTTAAAGAGGAGGGGAAAAGAAAAAACACCCAACTCTCAAACCTTGAAACCAAACCTGTTTTCCCTTCTTCAGGATTTAGGATTTGAAGATATTCTGTAAATTGATTATATCACCAAAGAAAGCTGTGAGGTTAAGAGGACTTTAATTTATCTAGCAGGCAAGTAACCACCTTAAGACTTTGTTCACATGGACTGAATAAGGAATGTACGCTGTCTTAAGATGGAATAAGCATTCTCTTTATTTATATGTCTTAATAATTCCTTTTTTCCTCAGTAGAGGTGGAGTTAATCGCTGAGAATTCCTGTAATAGTTAATTTAAATTTCAGTAAGCTCTCAGTGATTAGTCTTGACCTTCTGAGAGGCTATGTTTTTATTTTCAAAAATGGAAGCTGTTAAGAATGAAACCATACCTAGTGTGTAAAAAAAAAAGTTTGAAGGTTGATTAGTTTGAAAGGATGATCAGGATTTGCGGGGGGACGGTAAGTCTTTTGAATCTTTCTTCCTACTTTGGGATGAGATTCTTGCTCTCGCCTGTGCACCACAAGGGTTTTACATACATTAACCAAAAAAGCACAGTTTGAAAAAAGTCTCCATCTGTAGTTCAAATGGAAGTCACAAAGACCAGGACACCTTTCATGGATGTTGGCCAAGCTAGGTCAGTATATGTTGTATGTGGTGTAGCTACCTGAAAAGATTGGGATCACCAAAATTAGGAAAGAAAAAGAGTTAATTTGACTTCCAGAGTTGATAGTGAGGCCTTGAGGTCAAACATACATGTGTGTTTTGAAAATAAATAGCCTATCTTAAGTGCTCTTTTTCCTCTGAGTTGCTGAGAATATTATTCATTTGCCCAAGCAACAGTGTGGAGACCTCTCATGTGTTCTTCCTTTGAAATATTTTCAATTTCTGTGTTGTACCAGAATAGTTTTTTTCTTTCTTGTTGTGATATCTAAGAATCATGAACTTTTCCCTAGTGTTCTGTGATGATTTTAACCACAGCATATTTTCATGGGATATAGGCAGTACTTTCTTCGCATTGTTCTGGTTCAGTTTTGGATATCTGTGATTCACAAAGCCTGGCCTGAAATGAATTCTTTTGTAAATGAGGAGTGATAGTTTTTTTGTATTGTGAGCACTCCTAGGTGGAACAGGACCAGCCTAGGGTCTTTTTTCAATTCAGATTCTTGGACCCAAACCACAAGATTATAATTTTCAATGTTTGCCTGGAGACAGGAATCTTATGTTCTGAGAAGCTTCTTTTTGGAATGCAGGTGGATTTAGGAGCCTTTTGATATGCCCTTCTGTGTTTCAGACCCTTAGACTATTCATGGAGGTGGGGGTGGGTTGGGGATCTGCCTGGCAGGAGAGGAGCCCTGGGTGGACTAGACTGGTTCTTTCTGCAGGCTCCTCGACCACTGCTGATTGTTAACTGAGAACTTCCAGGAAGGGAATATTAAAAGCACCAGGTAGTTAGCTAAGGGTGTTGTAATTTCTATTTTCTGTCTTTATTGCCTGACATGTTTGTCCACTAAAATGTAAATGCTTTAAAGCTCGGATTCATTTTCTGGTCATTATTTTCCACAGGTCAGAATATTGCAATCGTTGCATAATTGTTGAGTTACTTTAATGGAAGAGTGAATTACAGGAATGAGTCTCCATTCCTGACTCTTTACTTACATTGAGATTCCTCCTCCCCTAAGTGTTATGCCTCTTACTGTTCCTTCTACACTTCATTTCTCATCTGCTTACAAGGTTTCAACTCTAGAATGGAGAATTTCACTGTTTGCCACACAAACTTAATTCTCTTCAGCCTTTTAAGCTGGGCAAAGTTTTGGGATTCGTGTTCTCCAGGAAGCCTTGGAAGGGCCTATCACAAGTCTAGGTATAACTTTAAATCCAATTATAACCTCAACTAGAATTTTATGAAAAATTTGTACAATTTATGAAAACCTGTACAAATTTTGAGCTTATTTCAGGGGGAGAGAATCAAGAGCTTTTATCTGATTCTCAGAGGGATATAGGACCCAGAGCAAGTATTATAAACTGCACTTGAGACCTTTGAATTAAGACTTGACTGTGGCTGCCCTCTGTGGACCACTTTGACGTGATTTTTGTCAAACTCTCCTCTGCCACAACCTTCAGTAAAACCATATTAAAACCTCACTATTGGGTTTAGAAGTCATATGCTATTTCCAGTAAACTATGCATACATGGAGGCTAAAGATAGTCAATATTTAGTGGCACTTCTAACAATGTAAAGATTTTACAATCCTTGGACCCTGGTGCATTCCTGAACTCACATGCTACTGCTTTCTTACTGCCCATATAAAAACCCTCATAAAATAGAACATTATTATTTTATATGACCTTTCTTTAGATTCACCTATGATTTTACCAGTTTCTTCAGTCAGATCATCATCTTCTATCTCAGAACTTCCTTCTGGGATTTTTTTTTTTTCTTAAGTGTATCCTTTAGAGATTTCTTTAGTGAAGGACTATGGATGGACAAGTTTCTAGTTTTTTATTGTTATCTGGACATGTCTTTATTTTGTCATCATTTTTGGAAGAGAGAATAGTATTTCAAATAAAACCAGTTAATTGGTTAATTTCTTTCAACTCATTCTGAAGTCAGTGCTGCATTGTCTTCTGCCTTGACTTTGCACTGTTCTTGAGACTGGCTTTTGTTGTTGTTTTGTTTTTTTGTTTTTTTTTTTTTTATCACAAATAAGACTTTTTATTTGCCACTATTAAAAGTCTGATCTTTAAACAGATTCTTGGACTGGTGGTTCATATCCATCAGCTCGTTCAACTTTAGCACCTGTCTCGTCCCCAGTGGCTTTTCCAGAACTACTGCCTT
>CAUYLG010044453.1:0-79628 GCA_963573385.1 Cacajao melanocephalus | reverse complement strand
TCCCCGCACCAGCTACTCTCCTACCCAACAGCCACACTCCCCCAACCAGCCATGCTCCCCCCACCAGCCATGCTCCCCGCCACCAGCCACACTCCCCCACACCAGCCATGCTACCCAACACCAGCCACACTCCCACCCACCAGCCACGCTCCCCCAACCAGCCATGCTCCCTCCCACCAGCCACGCTCCCCCACACCAGCCACGCTCCCACCCACCAGCCATGCTCCCCCAACCAGCCACACTCCCTCCCACCAGCCACACTCCCATCCACCAGCCACACTCCCCGCACCAGGCACGCTCCTACTCATCAGCCACACTGCCACACCACACACCTACTCACCAGTCATGTTCTTACCCACTGGCCACGCTGCTACCCACTAGCCACACTCCTCCCCACAAGCCATGCTCCTACCTACCAGCCACACTCCTACTCACCAGCCACGTTCTTACCCACCAGCCACATTCTTACCCACCAGCCATGCTCCCACCCACCAGCCATGCTCCTACTCACCAAGCCACACTGCCACACCACACACCTCATCACCAGCCATGTTCTTACCCACCAGCCACGTTCCTGCCTACCAGCCACACTCCTACCCACCTGCTGCACTCCTACCCATCAGCTGCACTCCTACCTACCAGCCACATTCCTACCCACCAGCCACACTCCCACCCACCAGCCACACTGCCACACCACATGCCTACTCACCAGCCACATTCTTACCCACCAGCCACACTCCTGCCCACCAGCCATACTGCAGCACTCCCACCTCCTGCCACACTCCTACCCACCTGCCACACTCTTACCCACCAGCCACACTCCCACCCACCAGCCACACTCCTACCCACCCACCATGCTCCCACCCACCAGTCACACTCCGACCTACCAGCAACACTGCCACACCACATGCCTACTCACCAGCCACATTCTCACCTACCAGCCACACTCCTACCCACCCACCATGCTCCTACCCACCAGCCACACCGCCATGAGTCCTGTGCTATGCTGGGCTCATAGTACAGTTGCTTTGTGATTCAATAATTTTTGGAGATTTCATTGGCAATAATTACTGCCCAATAATCAACGTATGGACAAAACCACATGCTGCTTAGCCACGAAGAAGGTCTGGACAGTGGGAAGGCCACTGCTCCTGTCAGCTGCTTCCTGTCAGGCTCCAGCAGGAGGAGCAGCGGCAGCTCCCACCAACCATGTGCTGTGACATCAGCAGTTCCCACCCACGGCTGCCAAGATAGCCATAGCTGGGATTCCCAACTCCAGCTTCGGCAGTGTTCCCAAATCCTGCCTCACTGTGCTCCCTGAGAAACCACAGAGCTGGGAGTGTCCCCTGTTGGCAGGCCCCATCCCAGCAGGGCCCCTCCCCCACCTTCCAGAGGAGGCAGCAGCAGGCGGGCAGGGCCCCGCTGAGCGTTTGGAATCAGGCAATGCCAGCTCCCCATGGCCAGCTCTGTCTCCCCATTTTCTCTGTGCTTTACAGTCCCCAGCAGCTCCGGAGCCAACCTTCTGTATTCAGTGTTCTCATCAGCACCTACTGTGGGTTCTACTTTCTTGATGGGACCCTGACAGTCGACTCTCGAAGCTGCTTTACTTGGAAAGAGCCCTAGGAGGAGCTGCTTCACAGTAAGATTTCAAATAAAGTATGTGTCTCCCAAAGTGCACAGCATCCCAGCGTCCTAGAAACCAGGAACGCACCTGCCCGACAAGTCCGAATGAGCGGTCCAGACTCCTTTGGTCTGTGTATCTTCTGATTTTATTATGCAGCCAACCCAACTCAGAGAGCCTGACTGCTGTGTCTCTCAAAGACCTACTTAGATTTGCCTAAAAAGTAAATGTATCAAGAGTTAAACATTAAAAATCAGTACTAGAGTTTTAATTAGCATTTTTCACAAGCACTTATACTTTTAACATTATAATCCTTAGGCTTCAAGACATAAAAGTTAAAACTAAGATCCCGTCCCTAAAGGGAAGGAAAGCACATCAGGTGCCAGTGTGATGGAAAGCACTTTGAAGGGCACAGTGAGCTCATTTCACATCCCCCTGCCATTGACCTGCAGTGTGGCAGAGACGGACTGTGACCTCAGTCTCGCTGTGAAAGGGCTAAGAGACACAGTGTGACCCACACCACAAGAAATGGGCATGGTAAAGGCAGGTTATGGAAAAAGAAAACAAAAGCAGGTGAAGACCCCTGACCTGGAATCCTGCATCAATGCCAAAGATGCCAAGGGACCTCTGTCCTTGGGCGCCTCAGGCATCACATAGCAGGATGCAGAAATCGGCTACGGGGTGGCCCCATCAGTAGATTCGAGGAAAGGAGGCACGCATTAATCACAAAGGGTCCCCATAATAAAACTGCACAAGCCACAATGGACAGAAATATAAACCAAGATTCCACAGTGCAATTTTATCTCAAACCCGACTCTGCAAAACCCTAGTACCACCTTATCAACAAATAGCTCACTAGCTGGACGTCATGCAATTTTTTTTTTAATATTTTAAATTAGATTTTATGTTATCGTACCTTTCCTTCTACTTTGTAACAATTTTCAGTGTTGTTCATTTTGATGTTTTTGCCATCTATGCCCTGGAAGACGTACAAAATGTCCCTTACCAGAGCTGCTTCTGTAACTTCCATAGTACCTGCAAAATCATTTTTTAAAGAGGGTAATTACTAGACAATACGTTTTAAAACAATAGATATTATGATGCAATTAGCTTCAGATTAGATATCTGCCACCAGGATGCAATTTACTAACTCAATAAATGAGCTCAAGATGAAAAAGAGAGTATGAGGTTAGAAAGAAACAAGGACTTGCTGAAAGGGGATGGAGACCGTGCCATTTCTTATCTAAAGATCTCTTAAAAAAAGACAAGCCTCTGTGTGGGAACCTAATACATAATCAAGGTAGCAGTATAAATTAATCACAAAAGGATCAATTATTGAAAGATGGTGTTTGGAAAACTGGGTTTACTACAAAGTATACTAACCGGGGTTCCTCCCTAATACCACATAAAAGAAGTTAATAGTACAGAAAAGATACTTATAGTTTCAATAATTCCTTTGAACAAAAGCAAGCCAGAATTCAAGTATTAAGCCAAAATAAAAAACGGGAGGCAATGCCCAGAAATCCAAGACACCTGTGGGAGGAGAAAGAAACCTCCAGCATCTGGTCTGTGGATCAGGACTCTGAACCGCCCAGCGCCTGCCCCACGCCTAAGCCTGCCCCACCCCGATGCAGAGTGCATCTCCCAGGCATGGAACCTTCTATAAATATCCACTATGTCAGATCGCTGAACAGAACTGCTCAGATCTTACATATCAATATTGACTATTTTCCTCTGCTTATTCTATGCATTCCTAAGAGTAGGAAGTTGAAATACGCAACCATAATTATAAGTTTGTTTTGCTTTCTAATTCTGTCAGTTTTGCTCTGTGTTCTGAGGGTCTGACAGTAGGTGACTTTGGGTTAGGATTATTTCTTCCTAAACAACTGACTCTTTCATTATGGATACCCGCTCTTCCGTTGGTGCTACTCTTGATGTCTACTTAACACAGCCGCCCATCTTTCCACCACTACTCTTTACGAAGTTGCTGTTTTTCCATCCATGTATTTTCAACCTATTTTTGTCCTTATATTTAAAATGTATGTCTTGTAAGCAACGTACAGCTGTCTGAATGATTTTTTTAAAAATCACAAATCAATCACAAAAGGATCAATTATTGAAAGACGGTGCCTGGCACTTCAAAGAGAGTCTCTGAGGAATTGCTCAATGTAATTTAATCACACTAAATTACATTTAATTCCTAATATGTCTGGATTTAAAGTCACCTTATTGCTGTATGTTCGAAACCGATTTATCCCACTGTTCTTTCTTCCTTTACTTCATCTCCTCAAGTATGTTTTTCTTCCTCGAGTGTATTTTTAAGTCCATTTTATCTCTGTTTTGAAGCTATTGGTTAGGGACCAGGAGTCCCAGCAAACGAAAACCAACAGGCAGGGAACAGCACCTGACTCGGCCTAGATGAGTCTCAGTCTCGAGGCTGGCATGCTGTGCCACGGACGCACAGCTGTCAAATGTGGCATGACTCGATGGCTGTGGACAGACAAGAGACTGGACGCTGGAGCTATACACAGGGACAGGCAGAGTGGGGCAGAGGCTGGAGACTGCTGCGGGGGCTAAGGCTGTGCCAGCATGTCCCCCAGCTCTCAGAGGCTCCTCACCTTTGCATTCTACACGTAACATCCAGAGCTATTTCAGGATCAGCAGATCATGAGCCAATAGGGAAGCCCAATCCTCTACATCCAGGACACAGGACACTCATGTTTGAAATGCTGCTAACTGCAACGTTCTCAATAAAGAAACTCAAACTTCCTTTTGGAATCTAGCAGGGCTTTCAAACCCTCCATGAGGCATTCATTTCACCATCAAGCAATTTCTCAATGACTCTCTTTCAGGTGCCAGACACTGTGCTAAGTGCTGGCACCATTAATGAAACAGACATGGCCCCACTGTGGACTTAAGACTTTGGTAGAAGAAGGTGACTTTTACTAAGGGCCCTAACCCAGCCTTAAAGACTTTCCCAGGGAGAAAGGAAGAAAACAGACAGGGAGAATGTGATGAGGAACAGCAAGAAGAGAGATGCGGGGGGAGGAGGCCATGGGGACCACCAGCCAAGAAGCAGACTATGCTGGGAGGAAGAAGCCCAGGTGTCCTGGGGTGAAAAGCCAAACCCCCCAAGGCGCTGCAGACCACCAGGGACTCTGCACTTCATTCTAAGAACAAAAAGAAACCACTGAAAGGTCTGAGGTGGGGATCCTGGGCCATATTTTAAAATAAGAAAAGGCCAAATTCCAAATGTTCACAGAAAAGCTGTATTAACATAGTCCTTACTCACCACCCGTATCCCCTTCTCTCCTGGACCTTGTCATGTTGCGAGACAGAGCATTTGGGACACCTTTTGAGGTAGTGGCTTGTGAAGAAGGCTGATTTGCAGTTAAAGTCCATGCGAGTCGTGACCCCAACTGCTGTCGAAGGCCATCTCCTACTCCTGGAGCTTGATGAGACTGTCTAAAAACAGGAAGAAACATTTATTATCCTCACTGAAGAGACAAAAGTGTCCCTAGAAATGTCTCTCATATTACTATCACGAATTACACAAATTTATAAATCTGAGAAAGCTGATACCATGACTTTACCCTAATCGGATATATTAATAACAGTCAGTCCCAAGTCCCTTGAACTTGGGATCCTTGGCCTAGCGTTCAGACCCAACACAGCAGTGGAAAAATCATCTTACTGCTACCTTATATATATATTTCTTACCATTAATATCAAAATCTATTTGGCTTTTCTTTATAAACACTTAACATGCCTTACTGACCTATAACCACTTTGAAATTCTCTACTTATTTTAACTTCAAAATCAGCAACTCTCATTCATCCCCCACATACTGAGCAGAGAAACTGGAACACTGCCCCAGGGGCCTTCCTCACCTGTCTTCAGCCCTCAGGGTGCTCACTATGAAAAGAAGCACTGTAATTTTCAACTAACTTCTAACATTTACATACATATAAAATCTAAGGCAAATGCATATTCAAGGTCAAGATGGCTTTTCAGCAATGTTGAGACTACATCAAAGTTATTTTTTTGAAAAATATAAGAACCTCATAGCTGATTTCTAGTCTATGAGCATAAGTTTTGACAGCTGCAACAAAAATATCACTTCCTGGGACTGCAAAACACAGCAATGAGAATCTCAGCTGCACCACGGTTTCCAGGTGCCAGAGCTTGGATTTAGCACTGGTACAATACTTGGGGGCGGGGGGCGTTCATCCATTGTCCACTCATGAAGTAAGGAGAAGAGGAAAGAACTAAAACAGTTCTTATTTTATTCCATTTTCACCAGGAGAAAAGTCAACAACATTCACTAAAATTATGTCTTTGGGCGTAGTTCTAAATTTAAAAGGAAGATTCTAAAAGACTGTTTCATTTCAAAGTTCTCTATACAGATTTTTAATAGGATAACAATAATTACTTCAAATTCTAAGGTATAAATGAGAATGCCAGTTAATTTTTTTAGTTGGACCTTAAATTCTAGATGAAATGTGTCAAGTCCTATTTTTAAATGCGTTATGTTTTCTTTATAGAATACTAGACCCCATTGATAATCCACATTCTGTTTTTAAGTATCTTGAACATAATTTTATAACTCACAAAATGACTTATAATTCTATTACACTCATATGGAAAACACCATGCTGAATCCTTGGTCACTGTTTTTCTGGAAAAATACTCTATGATAATCCACTTTAATGTGATTTCCAGGAACCAACTATGGCAAAAACCAAAGCCAGCTATTTATCTACATATAGGAAGAATGTATTTAAAAACAAAGAAAAAGAAAGTTCTAGGCATTAATGACAACGGCACCTGCTTGATTCTCAACTGTAAATCCTGTATTTCCTGAAAACATGCTTTGACCACATACATAACACCTTCGCTGTGCACTCCTGCATCTCATCATTTTAATTCATGTGCACTAAAAGGTCACAATCCTTGAAGATCTCAGCACTTGAGGTAAGTTCAACCTTATTTTATTTTACTTAACAATTTACTAAAGAATCCAACGAAGAGAAAAACATACATCAGTGATGAGGCCACTGGTCCCTAAGAGATCAATCTGAGAACACAGTCAGAGAACCTCCAGAGGAAGGGTCTGCACATAGCACTTCCAGCTCCTTCACGATGGGCAGGCACTTCAGTGACAGGTGAGAGCAGCCAGAACTTTACAGCCAGCTCTGTCAATTACCAGGAAAGAACTCCCGTTGTAGCACAGCTCTGAAGAGGAGTAACACTCTGATACAGAGTGCACCGGACACAGTGCCCAGAACACTGCCTGACACAAGAGGCCCCACGGATACTGTAGGTGAACACCAATGCCCGGTGAACAGCCTGCAGGCATCTCTGTTTCTAGCACGTAGAGAATCTGTACACATCAGCATGGCCTTACCCCGGGAGGAGAGATTGTGGCCCAGGCGTGGGGCCACTGAGGGCGCACAGGCCAATGCTGCTGATGCCACTGCTGCCCACGCTGCCGGAGCTCTGGGCTGACTGGGTACTCCGATCCTGGTAGCTCAGGGGGAGGGTCTGCGGCCTGGCATAGTAGTAAGGGGTTGAGTGGGCATCTCTTGGTAAGGCCTGAGCAAATAATGTAGCATAGCTAGAAACCTGAAAAGAGAAACGCACTAAGAACAGAGACAGGAGATTACAGAACAGTCTTCCCAGACCTAATAAGGTCATTTACATTCAGATTTGCCTTCTTTTTCTGTAATTGGATTTGGATTCCATACTTTCTTAATAAATCAGATGTTACACTTTTAAAATATGACTGAATTGATAAAGTTTTAGAACATTTTCTGAACTCCAACAACCACTACATTGTCTGATGATCAAACACTGATTCAAACAAACTAAACTTAAATAATTTTCTAAAGTCAGGCATTATGAAATAATGATTGCTCTCTATATATTCATATCTATGTGATTCACATTTATATTAACATACGATCGCTGAGATGAAGCCTTCAGCGACAGACAGAACTCTCACCCACAGCTTCAACCTCTTTGCGCCCCCACGTGTCTGGCGGGTGAGAACTCCTAAAAGGTCTTTTAGTTCACAAAGAATTACCTATCAGCGCTGATATTAATCACTTCACAACGTAAACATTTTGAAAACTGACAATTTATTCTCTAATCACCCATTGTCATGTCTGAATAACAAAATTCTGAAAAACATCTTCAGGAAGCTACACACTGACTAAAAACGCCCTTAAAAAGAAAAAGGAAAAGAAATCTCTTGACCTTCTATGACCAGACAAGCCTGTTGCTTTCCTACACTATTTTCTTAGCTGCAGAAGCTGTTTCCTATCAAAGTCGGCCAGGGTGTCCGACAGACACAAAACTACGAAGGCAAAGCCACCTACCTTGCTTGGCTGCCTGCGCGGGTCCTCACTGAGGCTCAGCAAGAGGTAGAGTATTGACCATTTATTTTTCAGAACTCCCTGTTTAGAAAAAAGTTAGTATTAAAAGAACAATTTTATACTACTCTCCAGTATTATTTTCCTCTTTCCTGAACTATATTTCCAAACTAGAAACGCACTTTAAAATTCATAGTAACATCAAATCTAACTGTTCATAAGTATTTTCAACAGTGCCACCCAACCAAAGGTGGAAGCAAATGTCTTTATGCAACCAACGTCCTTGGGACTTTCACTCCCCTATTAACTAGCTCTACAGTCCCCAATAAGAGTTTTTCAAACGACCCTATTCCTGAAGAGCAGTATTGTCTCCCCTGAAATAATCCTTACAATGTCCTCAAAACCATCATTATGAGACAAAGCCATCATAAAAATATGTGAGTTATGTTTTCATTTACCAACATCCCGTTTATGCCACGAGCACAAGTTAGTGTCATTATTGTGTGCACCTAAAGTCAAGATGTGGGCAGGAGCAACAGCTCTCGCCTGTAATCCCAACACTTTGAGAGGCCGAAGCAGGTGGATCACTTGAGGTCAGGAGTTCAAGACCAGCATGGCCAACATGGTGAAACCCCATCACTACTAAAAATGTAAAATTAGCCAGGCATGGTATCACGCACCTATAGTCCCAGCTACTTGGGAGGCTGAGACATGAGAATCGCTTGAACACAGGAAGCAGAGGTTGCAGTGAGCTCAGATCGCACCACTGCAATCCAGCCTGGGTGGCAGAGTAAGACTCCGTCTCAGGGATGTGGGTCTGAAGCACTTAGCTGTCAAGACAACTAACCCACAGGTCTCATTCATTTCCAAATGTGTATCACAGCAGTCTGATTCGCAAACATAACAGCAGCCAAACCTCAAGTCGTTCTACCTCAAACTTACATGGCATTATCCTCTATTCAAACGGCCTTACCTTTTGCACGCACAGGCTACAATATCTAAGTACCTTTATTGACAAAACAAACTATGGGATGATTACTGACATTACGTAAATTCTCCATTATATAAAACATTCTCTGAAAGTTTAAGAGTAAGCTCATCCCAGGTTTTTAAATTACTGTCTAACTTAAAAAACTGATGGACACAGACTTTTTCAGAAACTCACCTAATTCCCCAGCCAGGGGCCACAAGAATGAGAAAGAGATCCAGCCCTGATGGAGTGTATCTCATCACAGGCAACGGACAAGTTAGCAGATGCAGTGTGACAAATGGCACTTCACAGCTCACGAAAGGGCTCCCAGGGGAGACTCGAGTCTCCTAGAAAGATGGGCCGTGCAGAGGGAGAGCAACCTGGCAAAGGCCAGGAGTCAGGAGGGAAACTGACAACGCAATGAGGCCTC
Organism: Cacajao melanocephalus; assembly: GCA_963573385.1. Taxonomy (NCBI): domain Eukaryota; kingdom Metazoa; phylum Chordata; class Mammalia; order Primates; family Pitheciidae; genus Cacajao; species Cacajao melanocephalus. The sequence goes on along the minus strand of CAUYLG010044453.1, from coordinate 70,232 downwards.
GACGCTGCACCAGGAAACTTGGGTGTGGCACTGAAGACGGCAGCAGGAAGCCTCTGAAGGACGTCCTGGGGAGAGGCATCATCACTGCACCACAGGTGAGGAACTGGCTGGAGGGGACAGCCTGAGAGGGAGAGCGCTGTCCTCTGGAGGGAGATGCGAGCAGCTGATTGCAGTGAGCCGACTGTGTACTCAGTCACACGTCCCTGGCGAGTCCCTGCAAGCCGGCATCAAGGGCCTGAGAGGCTCAGGCATGCAGGCCCAGGACCAAGGAGCCAAGCTACTGCCTACGTTTAGCTCTTTCCACACATTAAATCCTGTCACCATCACAACCACGCTATGACAGGGCTTATTCTTTTCATGCCACAAATGAGAGAACGAAGGACAGCAAACCTCAATAACTGACCCAAATCACAGAGCTACATGCAGGGTTCACAGCCAGGTCTGCCCGACTCCAGAAGGGACAAAGGAGAGATATACCTGGGGATGACACGCAGGTTCTCGTGTGGGGCAACATCAATGGTGCTGTCATTCACCAAAAGAGAGCACACAGAAGAAAGAGCAGGCTGTGTGTGGGTGGATGCGAATGGACGCCCAGAGGAGTGGAACAAGGGGCCACACTCCCTTTCACTCAGAGGATGCCAAGCTATGAGTCCCTGTGGGAGTTTCCAAGGGAGTCTCTGAGTGAAAATGACCAGGAGGTATAGGGAAAGATGGCAGGAAAGTGCTGGGTTAAAATCTCAGATTTTATTTCAGCAAAGATATATCTGAGGGTGAAGGGTGGAGAAATTTCAAAAATGAACAAAATTATGCAGCAAAAACTTAGCAAGTGACATATTTAAAGGAGGAGGCAGCATCTTTTACTATTTTTTTTCCTTTTTGTGTCTTGCGAAAATACATTTTTTACTATTAAAAAAAAAAAAAAACCCGTATAAAACACCCAGGATCTCTTCAGTCTGCTGAAGAGCATTTGACACGAAGGTGTGGATGGAAACAGGGAAACCAAAGGAAACAGTGAGGCAGTCTGGGAACACCACCAGCTACACTGTCAGACAGGACCCACTAGGGAACACCACCAGCCAGGACCCACTAGGGAACACCACCAGCCAGGAGCCACTGATAACCCCAAGGCCAGAGGAATGGGGGCTGGAGACAGCAGTCACAGGGCCCAGGAGGGCCCAACACAGGGCAGGGTCTGCCCTCAGGAGCTGTGGGCACAGCCACACCACTGACAGCTGCCCGGCAGCAGGGGAGACGATGGTTTAGCATCATCCCTCTCCCAACTCTGGACTTGCCCTGGGGCTGAAGCCAGTTCCAGCTGAAGCCAACCGGGAGACACACAGCAAGAAAGGCTGAGAATACAATCCACCAGGCCTGCAGAGCACAGAGAGGGGCAGGAGGAGATAGAGGAGAGATCTGGCAGAGGAAACCACATCGTGCCTGCCACTCTGGCAATATAGATGCTTTTAACCATGCTAAACCACTTCAGACCTGCCACTTTACACTCTGAACCATAGGACCGCAAGCTCAGGTATAAAACTTTTCAAACTGTGCACAAACTGAATTGTAAGTGAAAGTCTTATCAGGACATGGTGCAAGATCTAGAGGAACACAAAATCAACATCTTTGCACAGCAGCTGTCTAGTCCCCAGCACAAGAGCTGCCCTTAGCTCTCCCGGCACAGACACGCCAGAACACCCCTCATCAACAGGGCACCACCTATCATCCCGCCCCAGCCTGGGCAGTCCAGCTGCACAATGCTCTCCTGCTTCCCTCATAAGCCACCCTCCCGCCTCCGCCTTTCTGCTCAGCTCAGGAACACCACGGCACTCTCAGACCCAGCTCAGGAACACCGCGGCACTCTACTCACATCTCTAGGTCCACCTGGACCCTCCTTCCACTCCCCGACTCCTTCCTCTAGGTCTAAAACAACAAGAGCAAACGGTCAACTGCACCTTTGACCTTTCTTCCATGTGGCCTGCACAGCACATCCACAAATGCGGACCTAACTAAGACAAGATAAAAAAAAAAAAAGATCAACAACCTTCACACTTCTGAGGAGCCACTTTTAGCAAAATGATGGAATGGCTGCCCATCTGAATACACTATTCTGCTTTGTTTCATTATTGCTGTTACACTATTATTTCCTGGTATTTTTCATCACATTTCAGTCATACAATGAAAAAGCCGAGAGAGTCAGATTTGGGGGCAAGCCCTAGGAAGCAGGCTGCTATTTAAAACATTGATATTTAGAAATAAACATTCAGAGCGCCAAACAACATTTTAGAAAGCAACCATTTTAAGTCACAAAGTGTCTAAATATGTTTTCATCCAATGGCTAATATTAACAAATACGACAGCTTTTACTGGATGAAATCTCCCTTCAGGGATCTTAGTAAGGCTAAGGATCTTGAGAAATGTGGTATCCAATCAGCAAACCTTTTTAACATTCAATATGTAGAAAACAGTCTTAAAAATGGAGAAAGATTGAAGAAAAGCAAATGATAGAGCAGTTCAAACTCATTTGCCTGGAAATGAATGGACAAAAAAGGTTCCTATTTCTTATTCTGTAAATATTACAAAGATAATATCGCAAATATTACGGGGAAAAGCATGCTTAAAACAGTGACTCCAAGTCAGACAATTAAGGAATCAAAATGGGCAGCGAGTGAACTAAGCTTGTTTCAAGAGCAAAATATAACAACAGAGGAAGACTAACAATGAGAGTTGAATCACTAGCAGCATCAGGCCTAACTCAATCATTTCCACCATGAAACACTGACGGTATTTGCTGCGCAAAGCACTAAACCACTAGATTCTGGAATCTAGAAACTAGATTCACTTTCTTCTCCATGAAAGGAGAGAAAGCTGGATGAACTAAGTTCCTTTATGGTCAGAAATCACAAAAATCTCACCCTAAGATTCAATTAATGTATTGGTATACAAGCTGCCAAAATCTTTTATCAAAACACAAGGCGGGGCTTGGTGGCATGCACCTGAAGTCCCAGCTACTCGGGATCCCTTGAGCCCAGGAGTTCGAGACCAGAAACCGCATCTCAAAAAAAAAAAAAAAGTTGGAAAAATTATTCAAGTATCAATATCCAATCACATTCAAAATCAATTTTTTCAGTTATTCGCTATGGCAGTACAAATTATGACACAATGAATAAAGTATGGCAACCAGATAAAGTTTAGCTATTACATGTAGGTAAGTCAAGGCGTCTACCAGTGTGCTTCCTCCCGGCAGTGTACTTAGCGACTACAATACAAACTCACAAATTCTGTTGACATTCCCAGTGTAGCTTCATTCACCTTTATAAGCAATTTAGCATTAAATCCAGCTAAAACTTACTTCTAATACTAAAATTCACACACACACACAAACACTATCTACAATTAAAAGTAATTACCAATTACAGAAAAGTTTAACAGATACCACAAAAAGCATTCAAAGGTTCCTATACCACTTGTCATATCCTCAACAATGGGTGCAATGACTTTCAGAATTCCGCACAGTACCTGTGAATGAAGTTTTCTGTGGAGTTCCGAAAATAATGCAGCATCTGCTTCTCTTCGTTGTCGAATAACTGAAAAGTCATAAAGAAAATAAGCGTGGTAATTACAAACAGCAAAATTCATTTTTATGACACTATATCGCCTACAATAATAGATAACTTGCAAGTGATAAATTCAGAGTCGAAAGCCATTGTCAGATGATGAGCGACTTGTGACCTCTAAGAATCTGAGCAGTTTAACCTCCCTGACATTTGTAAAGTATGAAAAATATTAGGCTGGGATCAAAGAGTTTATGTGAAAATTAGGTAAAATAATAGAAATCATAGGATTACTTACAGTCCATCTACAAATGTTAATAAACAGTAAGGCAAACTATCAATGTAATTATTAACAATGACCACCTGGAGGTAGGGATGAAGAGTGAAAACATCTGGAATCCTGAATCCAACAGCAGTAGGCAAGTACAATATTCATGGTCATTTATTTCACTTGGAAACTACACATCCTAAACATTTTTAAGATACACAGCAATGTTTCATCTTGTTTTAGCATTAAATGTCATAATCAATTACTGTTTCAAAATAAAATTCAAAATAGCTTATTGATTTTCATCCAATTCATTTTATTAACAAATGTCTTTGGCTATTCCAGCTACACTTACAAATTATCTGAAAGCAGCTGCAGTGGTTCCATTCCATGAAGGAGGAGAAGCTGCAGTCTTATTGGGTTACCTGGGGGAAGAGAACCCACTTTGCTCACATTTACAACACTGCAAACACCACCTGTGCATAGGCGCCTCTCAAAGAAGCTGTTAACACCCACTAGAAAAGGTGCCATTTTCAAAGGCTAACTTATAACTTCAATACTCTCTAATGAACCTTCGTATTTATCCCATTTTAGTAGTATGACTTTATAAAAAGCTCATCAGCCAATCACATTTAGCCTTAAATGTTCTAATTCATTTGTTCAAAGATAATGACTGACTTACAGCCAACCCCATATTCTTCAGCTAAAAAAGGATGTTGTTATGAAGCACATACCAGAGATGACATAATCTAATCATAACTGTATACTCAACTCTTCCTATATAGAAAAGGAACGCTATCCTAAAATACACCATGTAAAGTGCATTAAACAAAATGAATGCACTTAAAATTTAATATAATTTACTGTATTTAAAACATATAGACTCCAAATACAACCATGAAATCAAGCAAGTGATGCTCTTTCTCTAGAATGAGATCAACACACTAGGTCTGAAAAAAATGGTGCTAATTCATGCATGCACTATAGTCACAGCACAATGAAATAAGAATACGAATGAACCCAAGTGATGCTTCGCTATTAAACGATAACAAATCTCCAGTTACAATGTACGCCACCTGCCAGTGTGAAAAAGGAAGGAACTGACAGGCGTTAGTTTTGTCACACATGATCATCTTTGCTATTTGTTTCAATATAAAACACACTAGCACTTTATATTTGAGGTCGGTTATATCAAATGGAATATTAACTTTTCTGTATTATTCCAGAAAGAAGAGCTACCATAACTCAACTAATCTATCAACAACTGTAATCAAATTTCTAATGTCTAAGCAGTTGTAAAATATGACAAATTAACAGTGCCCATCACGTAAGAGGACTGACTACAGGTGCTGAAGGAAGAGGTGCTCACTGGAGGTTCCCAAGAAGAGCTGGGAACACCCCAAAGGCACCTGAGTCAGTCAGTACACAACATACCTTAATCTCAAAAAACACACAGAAAACACAAACTATATACTGTTACAGTTTTCTTCTTTAAAAGGAAAATCCCAGACTCCCTTGAATATCCACTGCAACAATGTAGCTATCAGTTATTTAACTGTGAGTTTAAACAAACTTTATTTTTAGCTATTCTGACACATAGGTATAATACTCTCCCCATGAGGCTGTGCAATGTAACTTTGTAAAGGAAAAGGTCTGTTGTTATAGTACCTAACTGTTGGAGTCCTCAGTAATCATCTAAAATGTGTAAAATGGTTACAGTTCAAGAGGAGAGTACAATGTTCTTATGCTCAGTTTTACAGACATGAAAGGAAAATAAATTTTAATATGTTAACAGCAGCTAAAATTCTCCATTTTTATTCCCCATCTTAACTAATACATGCACACTCAGCAATACCGAAGCTCTGCATTTTAACAGCAGATGGATCATTTCTGACCCCGTTGCTCATCCAGCCCTGGACAAGCACAGGCACTGGGGCTAGGTGAAGTACTCCCGGGTCACAGCCTCAACTTGATCCACAGCTGACTCGCCTCCAGCGCGGCCACACAGCTCTAAAATGGGACCTCCACAGACCACAGGCCACACAGTGCATAATGCAAAAGCCTGGGGTGGGAAACTGTGCCATGCAGACTCCTAGCAGGTGTATTACTGAGACCCAAGGCAAACGTCTACTCCACTTGGGCAGTTTTACGGTGAGGCCCCAGCAGGGAAATGCACTCACCTTCACGCAGGCCTCTTTTTTAATCAACTGAAAAGCACCACTGGGTTTGGCTTATACAGCCCAGAGAAATGTAAGGATGGACAGCTGACCACCTGGAAAAAGCACCTTTCGAAAGGGACTTCTCACGTGCGGCTGCTCATTGCTCAGAGCCAAGCTTCCCCTTCAGACTCTCCAGAGGCGAAGTAGGGCAGCAGAGCCCTGCCAAGGATGATCAGATAACCTACTAACCAACCAAGAGCTGGCAAACGGAAAGCTTTCTTCTCTAAGCTGCCAGGATTTGCGAAAGCTTTACGCACCATCTGGAATTAAAAATTCTAAAGAACTATGTTCTAATAGTTCTGACTCTACAACAGAACGGACTTGTCCTTAGTTTGTACCTATATTAAATTGTGCTTGGGAACTACATACACACATACACACATGCATACATACATGCTGGAGCTCTGACAAGTTTAAGAATCCAACACATGACATTTAAGAAAAATACGTACGCTCTTTCTTGATTTTTTCAGCTACTAGAAATTCATCTCTTTCAACAGTTGGGGCAAAGTTGCTGCCAATTACCCGCACGGCATACTGGAACTGCTGGGCTACATCGGCTGAAAGTCAAACAAAAGGATGTGGATTGTTACCACCCAGGTTAAGTTCTGGTCACCTGAAGCTTCGAGTTCAAGACAGTGAACTAGATACATCTACCTTCCGCCTCCCCGAGGTCTTAACTGAGAGGACAGAAAAGCTATTAAGAAATCAAAACAGAATGAGTGAATGAAATTAGAGTTCAATAAAATAAGAATGAGAACAGCAACACACCAGAGAGTCTGAAAAATCCTAGATGATAAAAAACCAAACTGGCTCAATAACCACAAAAAGAAAAGGAACAGAAAGGGTCACATCCCAACACATGAACATGAGGAGGAGGTCTGGTCAAGAGAGCCTCTGAGAAGCTCCCAGGTCAACAAACGCAAAAGCCAAAAGTGGGTCACTCAGTCAAAATAGACAGTTCGTATGTGCACCTCTAGACTGAAGATGACAGCTTAAACACACGTGCCTCCACTACATTCAAAAATGCCATCAAGTTGAGGATAAAGGAGTTTTTAAAACTAAAAGCATAAACCAACAAGGACAAAGAAAACAAGGCAGAAAGGAATCAAAGAGAAGGCAAACAGTGTGAGAAGCTGGACTGCAGATGGATATGTGGTAACTGATTCAAGAGGACTGTGAAACCTGAACACTAAGTGTCTGTCAGGTTCAGAACGGGGAGAGGGGAGTGGGAGAAACAAATGTCAAGAAGAAATACAGTTCCCACTGCAGAGCCCAGGGAGGCTCAGGACAGGAAGAAATTGGATGCTCTCAGGATGTAGAAGCAAGCAGGGCTGAAGGGGGAGACCTGGTTGCAAGTCTGGATGGAAACAGAGTCCTGGGTCCTCCATCCAATCCCACACTGCCAGACAACCACCGAGACCTACCCAGCAAGCCTGCTCTGGATGGACAGCAGGGTGGCCCTGGTCACTAAGTAAAGGTAACAGGCAACTCAGGGACCCCTAGTCCTTCCTGGAACTCCGGGATGCACAATTTGTCTGAGGGAAGACTGATCAGCCCAAGAGAAAAGAGAGACAGACAGTGATGGATGGGGATCCCCAACAAGCAGATGGGTCTGTGTCCAATTCAGGCAGACCACAGAGATACCGTAGATCTGGTTCCAATCACCATATTAAAGAAAATACTGCAAAAAGCGAGTCACTTGAACTTTTTGGTTTCCCAGTGCATATAAAAGTTAGGTTTAATATACTGTCGTCTATTAGGTGTGCAACAGCATTCTGTCCAAAAAGAAAAAAAATATACACACCTTAATTTAAAAATACTTTATTGCTAAAAAAAAAAAAAAAAACTAACAATCATCTGAGCCTTCAGCAAGTCACAATCTTTCCTGGTGGAGGGTCTCGCCCTGATGTTGACGGCTGCTGACTGACCAGGGCGGTGGGTGCAGGGTGGGTGCTGAAGGCTGGATGGCTGTGGCAATTTCTTAAGACAATGTAGTTTGCCGCGTCGACTGACTCTTCCCGAGATTTCTCTGCAGCATGTGATGCCGTTTGATAGCATTTTACCCACAGCAGCACTTCTTTCCAAATGCAAGCCAATCCTCTCAAACCCTGCCACTGTTTTAGCAACGAAGTTGATGTAATATTCTAAATTCTTTGTTGTCATTTCAACAATGTTCACAGCACTTCAGCAGGAGTAGATTCCATCTCAAGAAACCACTTTCTTTGCTCATCAACAAGAAGCAACTCCTCATCCGTTCACGTTTTATCGTGAGATTGTGGCACTTCAAGTTCCTCTTTCTAACTCCACTTCTCTTGCTATTCCCACCGCATTTGCAGTTCCTTCCTCTACTGAAGGCTTGAACCCTTAAAGTCATCCATGACGGAGGCCAGCTGCAGTGGCTCATGCTTGTAATCTCAGCACTTTGGGAGGCCGAGGTGGGTGGATCACAAGGTCATGAGTTCAAGATCAGCCCGGCCAACATGGTGAAACCCTGTCTCTACTAAAAAAATAAAAAAAATAGCCGGGCATGGTGGTGGATGCCTGTAATCCCAGCAACTAGGGAGGCTGAGGCACGAGAATCACTTGAAACCACAAAGTGAAGGTTGCAGTGAGCTGAGAGAAGCCACTGCACTCCAGCGAGAACAAAACTCCATCTCAAAAAAAAAAAAAAGTCACCCATGATGGTTGAAATCACTTTCTTCCAAACTTCCGTTAACGCTGACAATTTGACCTCCTCCCATGAATCACAAATGATCTTAATGGCATCTAGAATGATGAATCCTTTCCAGAAGGTTTACAATTTACTTTGCCCAGATCCATCAGAGGAATCACGATCTATGGTGACTACAGCCTTATGAAATGTGTTTCTTACACGATAAGATTTGAAAATTGAAGTTACTCTTTGGTCCACGGACTGCAGAATAGATGCATGTTAGCAGGCATGAAAACAACTCCAGATGCATTCTCAATAAGCAATAATATTTTGAAAGGAATCTTTTTGTGGGCAGTAAACCTTAACAGTAGGCTTAAAATATTCAGTACACCATGCTATAAAAAAAGATGTGCTGTCATCCAGGCTTTGTGGTTCCATTTATAGAGCACAGGAAGAGCAGATGTAGCATTAAGGGCTCAAGATTTCTGGAACGGTCAAGAGCACTGGCTTTAACAACTTCAGTCACCAGCTGCATTAGCCCTAGATACGAGAGTCAGCTCTGAAGGAAGGCTCTAACTTCTCTCTAGCAATGAAAGTGCTAGATGCCATCTTCTTCCAATAGAAGGGTGCTTCATCTACACTGAAAATATGTTAGTGTAGCCACCTTCCTCAATGACCTCAGCTAGATCTGGATACTTGCTGCAGCTTCTCCATCAGCACGTGCTGCTTCACCTTGCACTTTTATGTTACAGAGAGAGCTTCCTTCCTTCAACCTCATGAACTAAAAACCACTGCTGGCTTCTAATTTTTCTTCAGCAGCTTCCTCACCTTTCTCAGCCTTCACAGAGTTAGGGTCTTGCTCCAGATTAGGTTTTGGCTTAAAGGAATGCTGTGGCTGGTTTGATCTTCTATCTAGACCACTCAAACTTTCTCCCTATTAACAATAAGGCTGTTCCAATTTATTACTCCTGTGTTCACTGGAGTAGCACTTGTGATTTCCTTCAGGAACTTTTCTATTCAATCACAACTTGACTAACTGGCATAAGAGGCCTAGCCTCTCGCCTATCTCAGCTTTTGGCATGCCTTCTTCACTAAGCTTAACCATTTCTACCTTTTGATTTAAAGTGAGAGACATGTGACTCTTCCTTTCACTTGAACACTGATTTCTTTTTATTATTTCTTCTCAAAAAACGAAAAACAGGATACATGTGCAGAACGTGCAAGTTTGTTACATAGGTATATGTGTGCCATGCTGGTGTGCTGCCCCTATTGACCCGTCCTCTAAGTTCCCTCCCCTCACCTGCCACCCACAACAGGCCCTGGTATGTGCTGTTCCCCTCTCTGTGTCCATGTGTTCTCACTGTTCAACTCCCACTTATGAGTGAGAACATGTGGTATCTGGTTTTCTGTTGAACACTAACTTCGCTTGAACAGTAAGAGGTCACTGTAAGGCTATTAACTGGCCTAATTTCAATATTGTTGTGACTCAGGAAATAGGGAGGCCTGAGAAGAGGGGAGGAGATGGGGAACGGCTGGTCGGCAGAGTAGTCAGAACATACACAATATTTTTTTATTAAGTTTGTGCACTTCACAGCACCCCAAAACAATTACAATAGTAGCATCAAAGATCACAAGTGACACATCACTGCAACAGATATAATAATCATGAAAAAGTCTGAAACACTGTGAGAATTTACAAATATGACGCAGAGATATAAAGTGAGCATATGCTTTTGGGAAAACAGTGCCAAAAACCTTCAATTTGTGAAATAATGCAGTATCTGTAAAGGATAATAAAATGACGTGTGCCTGTTCTCCACAAGGAAGCTCAGCACTCAGCAAACGCTGCCGTATCCAAGACCTTCCAACCAACTTCACTCTTGAAGATGAAAAGAACAGGTGTCACCAGACACTCGAGGGCATCATCTAACACAAAAGAGAGACAAAAACAAGAAGGAAAAAAAGAAACTAAGAAAAAGTAGCAATGTAGGAAATAAGAAAATGGGGGGAAGATGTACAAAAACGAAGCTATAATGGCCTACAAGATTAGACATAACACGTCCATGAAATGAAACAGAATGCCATAAATTCAGAGAAGACAAGCTCTTGAATATTGAAAGTATGAAGGCAGATGTTTTTTAAAATAAGTAGAAAGCCTGTATTTAAAGTTGAAGAAGCCTCTCAAACACTAAAACAAAAAGGTAAAAAACTGGAAATTAAGACAGCCAAGACAAGGAAATCACCAGATCAGGCCAGGCAGAAGTGGGGAGGGAGAAACCTGGAGTGGAGTAAATGTCCAAAGAAGTCATAAAAGACAGCGCCTCAGAAAGGATGAGAGAGGAAGGGCCTGGGAAGTGATGTGGGTCACAGCAACTGCTCACCCTAGAATAAAAACCCAGGCTCTCACCTCTGCTGACGCAAACTCCCAATCTGAGGAACTCCCACCCCTCAGTACAAGAGACCTGGGAAAAGAATGGCTGCCCATTACAAGCTCAGCAGCAAAAGCATGTCAAGGGTCAGGAAGAAATATTTCAGAAAGCCTCCACCTTCCGAGTAAAGCAATCACTTCAATAAGTGGATTGGGGTTGGTACCGGGGTACGATAGCCTGTCTGTCTGCCCAACTTCTATGACTCCAGAAGTCAAGCTACCAGCAGATACCTCCAGATCACCCCCACTGAGTGCTGGGCCCAGTTCAACCTGGGATGCAAAGCAGCCCGACAGGGCAGTGCCCAGCTGCAGCTGCCAGCAAAAGACAATCCCAGAAAGGAAGTGTGACTATGAGTGGCACCTGGAAATTCAAGTGACCACTGCAAGCTCAGTGCGGCTTCCCCTGCCCAATCCACACAGGATCTTCAAATGACCACTCTGAGCTCACAGTGTGGCTTCCCCCTGCCCAATCCACAGAGAATCTTCAAGTCAGCACTCCGAGCTCAGTGCAGCTTCCCCTGCCCAATCCACAGAGAATCCAAAATTCCCAGAAATTTAAGAAAGGATTTAAGGAAGAGATAAACAAAACCAGAAAAGCGGATCTAAGAAGGACATTCTTGGTGAAACAGGAATTATGAAGAATCCCTGAAAGATGGAAAGAAAACAAACAGGATCAACTTGAAAGAAGAAACTAGAGACAGAAGTCATCTCAGTCAAGACAGAGTAAGCAACTCCACCACTGATGACAATGCAAAACTCTGGCAAAAATACATCAAACATCTCTAAAGAGACTCTGAACAAGGGGTAAGAGGAGCAGACTGGGTATGACGCTCATGATCAAAGAGAAACCTGGAGTGACTTCCCCATTTTTGCTTCTTGATATTTTGTTTATGTGTTTGCTGCAGACCATACCATCTAGGGCTAGATAACACCCCAAAACCCAAACCACAAACAGGGAAAGACAGAAAAACCTCTGAGCCAGGCCCAGTCTCCCCAGCTAGGGCCCAGGTGGGGAAGGAGGGAGGAAGCACCGCAGCTCTCCCGGCCCTGCGCCAGGCTACCAGCCCTTCCACCTTCACTCAGGGGCACCCCCACAGCTCTCCCAGCCCTGCACCAGGCTACCAGACCCTCCACCTTCACTCAGGGGCACCCCTACAGCTCTCCCAGCCCTGCATCAGGCTACCAGCTACTTCTACCTTCACTCAGGGGCACCCCCACACCTCTTCCAGCCCTGCGCCAGGCTACCAGCCACTCTACCTTCACTCAGGGGCAACCCCACAGTGGGCTGCCCCCTACCACACTTGGCAAGAACCAATAATGGCCCCAAGACTCCATCACAAGGCTGGCAGGCTGGGGGTTCAGATTTTAGCCAGAACATGAGGAAGTGTCTTGGGATCCAGAGAGTGAGGGCAGCAGCACAGAAGAGGAAGCTGGAAAAGGGTACTCCTGAAAGCTGTGTGCTGTCCAGAAGGAGTCCAACTCAGACATGATGAAAGACATCCTTAAAAGTTAAAGGATGGAAAAAGATATTCCATGAAAACACTATTCAAAATGAAGGTGAACTGGCTACATCTCTATCAGACAAAGAAAACTTTACACTAAGAAAAGTTAACAAGGATAAAGAAGGGATCACCAAATGATAAAAGGGAAATTCACCAACACGACATAATTCTAAATGTGCACACTCTAAACAGCAGAGCTGTAAGACACATGAAGCAAACTCTAATAGAACTGAAAGGAAAAACAGACATTCACAAATACAGCATGAGGACAGTCGTTAGTGACAATGCATTGTGTACCTGAAATCTGCTGAGAGTCAATCATAGGTTTTCTCACCACGCACACACACAAAAAAACAGGTACCGAGGTGAGCTGATGAAGACAATGATTGACTTCACTGCGGCAATCATTTCACAATGTACACATACATCAAAGCGTCACATTGCATACCCTGAATATATACATTTTGTATTTATCAGTTATGCCTCAATGAAGCTGAAAAAAATACATGGGCAATAAAAACTGTCAAGGAAAATTAGAAAATGAATTGAATGAAAATAAAAACACAACATATCAAAACATGTGAGATGTGGCTAAAACAGCCCTTAGAGGAAAATTTATAGTACAAAATGCTTTCTTTAAAAAGGAAGATATACCTCCAATCAATACTCGCAATTTATATGATAAAAGTGTAGAAAAAAGAAAAAACAAAACTCAAAGTACACATTAGGAAATAGGAAAAAAAAAAAAAAAAAGAACAGCAATGTATGAAATTTACAACAAAAATGGTTGGAGGGGGGAGGATCAATGAAACCAAACTCTAGATTCTTAAAAAATAAAATAAAATAAAAAATAAACACAATAGAATCGGTAAACTTTTACCAGATTGACCAAGAAAAACAAGACAAGACACAAAATCAGGAGGGGATATTGGCACTGATCTTGTAGAAATTTAAAAGATAATAAGGGCTAAGTAATTTACATAGATACTTCACTCTCAAGGAGGTGACTAAAACGTAACTCCAAATCTTAAGTGTGCACTGGGCACAGTGACTTTCTTCCTAAGAGCACAATATAAGCAGGAAAAAAGAGTCACTCACGGCAGAGAAACCTGACACACACCTCAGCCAAGCAATCAAGATCACTTTCAAAAATGATGAGTCACCCTGGTGGCAGGTACCCTCCACATAATGTGATGAAAATGTCACTTCGCCTTGGGGGGCTTCCTCCCAAAAATATGTAACCCTAGTCTAGTCATGATAAAAATATCAGACTCAATTGAGACATTACAAAGTAATCTTTAATCCTCAAATCTCTCAAGGTCATGAAAAAAAAAAAAAAAAAACCCAAGAAATTGTCAACGTCAAGAGAAGCCCACAGAGACAAGACAACTGAACGTAACATTACCAGAGGGAACCCAGAGACAGCAAAAGGACACTGAGTAGTAACAGAAAATCTAAATAACTAATGGTGTTTCATTAACATTAGTGTATCATTATTGATTAATTCTAACAACTGCACCATGGGAATGTAAGATGCTAATAATAGACAAAATAGTACTGGGCTTACAGGAACTCTATCTACAATTTTTCCGTAAGTCTACAATCATTCTAAAATAAAACATTTATTTTTTTAAACATATTAATACCAAGACACATTTTTCACAAATTCTGATTTTATTAGTCTGGAGCTGGGGGCCATGGCATCAATATTTTTTAAAGCTCCGTTTTAAAACTTTTAGTCTTCAAGATAAGAAAGCAACTAAAGTGTAAAGAGGAAAGAGCTTTCTTTGGTAAACTCAAAAATGAATTTCAACCTCTATCACAAACCATATATGAAAATTAACTCAAATAAAAGAATAAAACATAAGCCCCTCTCAGAAATAAAACAAAACAAAACAAAGAAGAAATCTTTGCAACTTTGAGTTTGGCAGAGTTCCTACATGACACCAAAATCATGACTCATTTTTTTTAGAAATTCAGAAATTGGCCTTCATCAAGATTAAAAAATTTGCTTTGCAAAAGACACTGTTAAGAGAATGAAAATACTGAGAAAAAAAAATCTGCAAAACACAAAGACATAAGCAAAAGTTTTGAACAGATAATTTCACTAAGAAGACATATGAATGGCAAAACACACACACGCACACACACACGAAAAGATGTTCAACATCACTAGGAAAATGAAAATTAAAACCATACTGAGATATGGCTACCCACGTGCTAGAGTAAGATAAAAACCACTAACACTGCCCAGTGCCAGTGAGGCCACGGCATCCCCGGAGCTCTCCCACACTGCTGGTGTGGAGGCAAAGCAGCCACAGCCACCCTGGAAAACAGTCTGGCAACTTCTGAAAACGATGAGCATGTACCTTCCCCAAGGCCCAGCAACCCCACTTGTACGTGTTTATTCCAGAAAACTAACTTATGTTCACATAAAAACCTGTCCATGAATGTTCATAGCAGCGTTATCCATAACTGCCAAAAATGGAAGCAATCCAAATGTCCCTCAATGGTTAAATGGATAAACTGCGCTTCATCATACAACGGAACACTACTCTGCAATGAAAAGGAGTGAACTATTGATACAGCACTGCAGATGCCTCTCAAACGCATTATGCTAAGCGAAAGAAACAAGGCTCAAAAGACCGCTCGCTGTATGAGTGCATTCACATGAAATTCTGGAAGAAGGGACATACAAAGACACGGGACAGTAGCTGCCAGCACAAATGCAAAATGGTAGCACAAACGAAATCACTGTGAACCTAAACACTGATAATTTTTTTAAATGGGCTAAATAGCAGAATGGCAATACTAAAGGACAAGTTAAACGCAAGCTGGAAAATCAAACACAACAAAAGAACAGTTAAAAATTATGAATAATAATAAAATAGTAAAATTTTTCTATCATTAAAAAAGTCAACCCAGCATAGTGGCTCATGCCTATAACTGCAACACTTTCAGAGGCTGAGGTGGATGGCTTGAATCCAGGAGTTTGAGACCAGCCTGGACAAAACAGCAAGACCCCTTCTCTATTAAAAAAAAAAAATTCTAAGTCTGTCACTAGTTATAAAAAAAATTTTTTTTTAAAAAGAAAAAAAGTCCTCAGATTAAAGGATCATCAAGTGTTAATCCAGGTAAATTTTTAAATTCCACCCCCAGACACATTATTGCAAAATTTCAGAACTTAAAAGATTAAAAAAAAAATCCTAAAAGATACTAGATACAACTTCAAAGGAGTAAGAAATGAATTAACATCAGACTTCTCCTCAATAACTAAAGAATACCTTCAAAGTGGGCAGAGGGAAAACATTTCAGACCGAAATATCTATATCTGACTGATGATCCAAGAAATCAGGAATAGGAACGTGAAGAGAAATAAAGAAATTTTCAGACTGTTAAGTAATTATTCAGATCAGTAAATCTGTCAAGTCTACTTCTAAAAGCATATCCTAAATACGATCACTCCACAGCCACTATTCCATTACAGGAAGTCTCCTGAGGAGCTGGTCACCTGCTTTCACCTTTGCCCCCTTAGAGTGAATCATCCACAGAGCAGTCACAGTGATCCTCTCAAAAGATAAACATTATCATCACTCTGCTCACACACACTCACAACAGAACCTAAACTCCTGGCCCAAGCCCAAGGAGCTGGCCTCTTGCTCCCCACACTGCACTCCTGCTACTCCTGGAACACACCAAGCTCACCTCCAGCTCAGCACCCAGCTCCTTCTCCACATCCTCTCAGGACTCCCCCGCCATTATTCTGTCTCTATTCTCGCTAAAGCAGACACATGCCCACCGTGTCAGCAAGGATCCAGTGAATGCCTACATAGTGCGGAATGGAACAAAATGAAATCTGAAATGTTTCATGGGGTCACAGGATCGGGGTAGTTTTTTTTTTTTTTCCCCTTACATTTTTCCACACTTTCTGAATTTTTACACTGAGTATATATTAATTTTATAAACATTAAAAGTATCACTGAAAAGTTTCCTTAAAAAGTTGTGTCACTATTTTAGTTAAGAACTTTTTTTTTCCAGACAGGGTCTCACTGTGTTGCCCAGGCTACAGTGCAGTGGTGAGATCTCGGCTCACTGCAACCTCAGCCTCCCACGCTCAAGTGATTCCCCACCTCAGCCTCCCAAGTAGCTGGGACTACAGGTATGTGCCACCATGTGCAGCTAATTTTTATATTTTTTATAGAGACAGGGTCTCACCATGTTGCCCAGGCTGGTCTTGAACTCCTGGGATCAAGCAATCCTCCTGGCTCAGCCTCCCAAAGTGCTGGGATTACAGGTGTGAACCACTGCACCAGCCAGTAAAAATTATTTTTAGGTTACCATTTTCATACTCAAGTACATCCCCACTCCAAACGTTTTATATACTTTGGAACTTTCTCCTACCAAAAAGTTAGGAATGCTTCAAAGCCAGAAACACTCTCTCTCCTCTTCACCTCCTCACTTTCTCTGCTCCTCAGGTGGATATTTCACTCCCACCTACCTCTTCAGCCACACCCGAGTCTCCTTATCTGCTAACCAGCCAAATTTCCAGTCTACCCTTCTTGCTGATTATAAAATATTTTTAAAATTCATCAGTTATTTCTTAAACCAAATCTACTTATTCTGTGTTTCAAAGGGAAAAGCACAGAATCCAGACTGTTCAAGGAATTAGCCATGGCAATCATTCCTTGTTTCGTGAACCCACAATCAAAGAGTAAGATGGGAAAAATCAAGCAACGTCCACTACACATTTCTAGTTTAAATACTCCCAAAATATAGTGCAGTGTTTAAAGTGTAACTAAACTCAATCAGTAATTAAATGAGTAACTCCCAAGTACTTACTACAGGCCAAACACATCAGGCCCTAATAACATGATGTACAGTGGTTAATGAGACAGACGTAGAACACAACAAACGTGACACATAACTACACAAGGCGGACTGTGATAAGAGCATCAGAGAAAATGAGGGCACTATGACAGCTCACGACCAGGAGGGCGTCGTGAAGTAGGAGCTGAGGGAAGGCCTTGCAGGGAGCACCGTTAGGCTGGGCAGCCAAGGCCGCCACATGAGGAGCCCGGGAAGCAGAGAGAGGAACCCAGAGGGAAGGGCAGCACTGGACACGCTGTGCCACAGGACTCTAAATGCCACTCAGCCAGCCACTCCGTGGAGAGCCCCAGGTGATGAGGCCCAGATGTAGATCTCTGATGACCTTGCTTAATCCAAAAGTGAAAAACAGAGTACTCCAGTTTTTTGGCCACAAAGCACCTAAGGAGTGTCTAATTCTTCCACCTCTAATCTACTTGGGGTGTGTGAGAGGTGGGCAGTTCTCAGGTGCCTGGAAGGGGAGTGAACACTCCTCTAATGATCCTCTGAAAATATTTCAGTGAATGCAAGGACACACTGGCTGACCAGAAAGCAGTGCTGCTGAGTTGTACACTCTAAACACGAGAGAGGACAGAGGGGAGAGGCTGTCCCACCGGCCGGACTAGGACTTCTTGTCTCTATGGAGCACAGAGAGGAATTCGCCATTGAATTCGACACTTAAGAGCAGGGATGAATTAATTCAAAATATCAAGCTGTGGAATTAGGAACCTGGGTTCCAACCTTGGCCCCGCAACTGACTAGCTGGATGACACTGAGCAAACTACTTAATCTCTCAAAGTCTCACTTTTCTCCTCTACAAAATGAGGGTCATCATAATTCTACTACCACGATATAAGTACAACATCCAGCATATTTTAAGCTTTCTGTAAATGTTAGCTATTTGAATTATTATTAGCTTGAAAATATCCTTTAGATACATACTATATCTATCACAGCCATTCACACCACAACTCAGAAAAAGCACCCAGTTTTTAACCTTAAGCAAGATAATTCGGTCTTCACCTTGAAGATTACAAAGTCAGTCTTTGGCAGATTCGATGAGATTGGTTTTCTAGAAAGGACCCTCTGACTGCAGAGGAGAAGGGGAACTAGAGGGGATACAAAGCTAAGGCAAGACCCTCTGCTGGGACTGCAGAACTGTCTCAAATGTGAAGGCTCCAGAGACACTTGGATGCGGGCCCAAGCGCTTTTAAACAAAAAATGATGCCCTTTGTATCCCAGAAAGATTCTATAAACACTCAGGTTAAAGATGACAACTGAATTTAAAGATGCACAAAATTAAACGTGACTAAGTGAACACAGAAACTCCACAGTTGTATGTTTTCTTGAGATTCAAAAAACAACTGCAGAAAAGTTGAACAGTTTGAGAAGACCTAAGTTTCTGCCTTCATGTTTCTTGTCTACAGTGTGGCTTTTCTGTCCACACTCGTTTTTCTGAAGGATGAGGAGGAGTCGGGGAAGCTGGAAATAAGCCACAATGCTCAGTAGAGGAACAGAGCATCTAAACTAGCCATCCTCAACTCCAGATGCAAGTCAGAATAACTTACCACGCATTTTAATGTTTCAGATGCCAAGCTCCAAACCTACAGGATCAGAATCCCTAGAGATGGAGCCCACAATATTCATTCTGAGTAACTCCCACATTTAGAGAGCTTGAAATGAAAAGCCACGAAGATATCATAAAAAGTCCTGTTCTCAACCACTGTCTGGCCACCAGTTCCCCTTCCCACAGGCAATCATCGTTATCAGGCTCTTGTGTAATCACAGGGATTCCAATGCATGGCTTTAGCTGGAAAGCAATGCTCTGAAACAACAAAAACATTACTCTGGATGTGTGGTTCTCAAACTTTCTGGTCTTGGGCTACTTTACACTATTAAGATTGAGAACTCCAAAAAGCTTTTGTTTATGTAGGTTACATCTATCCATAGTTACCATATTAGAAATTTAAACCAAGACAATTTTTAAATATTATTTTAAAAATAATAAATCCATTAAGTACAACTTGAAACAAAGCCTGAAACTCTGAAGTTTTAATACACATCTAATGTATATCTTAATATACATGTAATACACATTGATCTTCCCAAGAATGTAATTATATAACCAAAGGAAGATCATATGGTATTTGGAACTTCATCAAAAGCTCTCTGTCATTTTGGAAAATCATGAAACCAACAGCAACACCACCTGTGGTACTGAATCACCAAAACAATACTCTTTATCTTCTGCTAGAAGTACATGCATAGAGGTCTTGCAGTACACGCATAGACGTCTTGCAGTACACGCATAGAGGTCCTGGAGTACACTCACAGAGGTCTTGGAGTACACACATAGAGGTCCTGGAGTACACTCACAAAGGTCTTGGAGTACACACATGGAGGTCTTGGAGTACACGCATAGAGGTCTTCGAGTACACTCACAGAGGTCTTGGAGTACACACATAGAGGTCTTAGAGTACACTCACAGTCTTGGAGTACATGCATAGAGGTCTTGGAGTACACGCATAGAGGTCTTGGAGTACATGCATAGATGTCCTGGAGTACACTCACAGAGGTCTTGGAGTACACACATAGAGGTCCTAGAGTACACTCACAGTCTTGGAGTACACACATAGAGGTCTTGGAGCACACGCATAGAGGTCCTGGAGTACACTCACAGAGTCTTGGAGCACACACATAGAGGCCTTGGAATACACGCATAGAGGTCCTGGAGTACACTCACAGAGGTCTTGGAGTACACGCACAGAGGTCCTGGAGTACGCTCACAAAGGTCTTGGAGTACACGCATAGAGGTCTTGCAGTACACGCATAGAGGTCTTGCAGTACACGCATAGAGGTCCTGGAGTACACTCACAAAGGTCTTGGAGTACACAGATAGAGGTCTTGCAGTACACGCATAGAGGTCTTGCAGTACACGCATAGAGGTCTTGGAGTACACGCATAGAGGTCTTGGAGTACACGCATAGAGGTATTACAGTACACACACAGAGGTCTTGGAGTACACACATAGAGGTCTTGGAGTACACACATAGAGGTCTTGGAGTACACTCACAGAGGTCTTGGAGTACACGCATAGAGGTCTTGGAGTACACTCACAGAGGTCTTGGAGTACACACATAGAGGTCTTAGAGTACACTCACAGCGTCTTGGAGTACATGCACAGAGGTCTTGGAGTACACTCACAGACGTCTTGGAGTACACACATAGAGGTCTTGGAGTACACTCACAGAGGTCCTGGAGTACACGCATAGAGGTCTTAGAGTACACGTATAGAGGTCTTGGAGTACTCTCACAGTGTCTTGGAGTACACGCATAGAGGTCTTGGAGTACACGCACAGAGGTCTTGGAGTACACGCACAGAGGTCTTGGAGTACACGCATAGAGGTCTTGGAGTACACGCATAGACATCTTGGAGTACACTCACAGAGGTCTTGGAGTACAGCATAGAGGTCTTGCATATTATGGCAATCACTTATGCTGAAATATTTATCTAATATAAATTTCTTTATTTTTTACCTCATAGTTAGAAAAAGAATTACAAAGTAGCTATGAAAAGAAGGGTTACCTCTGACAGATTTGAAACACTAACATCAAGCACACTGCTTTCAATAATAAGAGTAACTATCCAAAAACATAATAAATGTGCTCCCAGGAGGGGCAGGGATATGGAGACAGGATTTGCCTATCAGTGGCTAACAGTATGTGTTTCGAGCAAATTCACAAATGTTATAAGTTGGCAAAGGTGGTAAATAATGGTTATGCTAACTTTATAAAATTGTCAAACACCATTATACATAGGTGCTTTGCTTCTGAAGGTCCCTTGAAGTCAACAGTATAATTTTTTAAAATATACCTTATAAAAGTGTGATTCACATGAAATTCTCATTAACGTAACAAGTATCTATTATGCCTTGATTTCACAGTATTAAAAAAGCAATGTATTACAAAAGCATAAGGTCAATTGTCAGTAACATGTCATTAAAGAATAAGGTAATTAATCAAATGTTCTATGGAGTTACCACATAAAATGCCCACTAATCAAATTTTTGAACATCAAATATTGTAAAGGTAGTAATCAATATTGCTCCTTTGCTCACTAAGGTAAAACAAATGAAAGAACAAGGTAAGCTACTAAATATAAATTCTTCAGTAAATACCTGCATAATTTGAAATTACATTATAAATGTTTGACAATCCTAGCTACTTAGAACATTACAAAAAGAGCATCACCTTTAATGGAGTTTATGACACAATTCATTCAGAGAGGGACAGGCGCAGTGGCTCATGCCTGTAATCCCAGTGCTTTGGGAGATGGAGGTGGGCAGATCACTTGAGGTCAGGAGTTCAAGACCAGCCTGGCCAACATGGTGAAACCCCGCCTCTACTAAAAATACAAAAATTAGCCAGGAGTGCTGGCATACACCTGTAAGCCCAGCTACTCAGGAGGCTGATGCAGGAAAATCACCTGAACCCAGGAGGCAGAGGTTGCAGTGAGCTGAGATCAAACCACTGCACTCCAGGGTAGGTGACAGAGCAGGACTCCATCTCAAATAAATAATTCAGAGAGGACTCTGTCAGGATCTGAGAGCCCACTTTTAATTCAGACACAATTCTAAATGGGAAGATAGTAGGATACAGAATTTTGCTGAAAAGCAGCTTTTCAGTATCTTGGAACAGGCAAAACTTATATATCAAAGAATCTTCAATGTAAAAAAAAATTTTAAGTTGAGAAACATCATTCTAGCTCACAATGAATGACTTTCAAAATCCAACTATGACGAGAATGTATGAATGTGTGGTTTATCTCTAGAACAAAAAACTCTGCAAAAAAAAATCTGGAACCACCGGTATAAGGAAAACACCAATATGAAGGTGGCTATGTCATAACTAACAACCTTAGTTTTATCTGATTCCCACCACGTATGTCATAACTAACAATCTGAGTTTTATATGATTCCCCCTATGACTAGGAACATGAAACATGAGAAAGGTAACTCAGTGTGCTAGTGACAAAAACGAAAGAGGGCAGGCCATGCTCATACCTCAAGGCCTTTGCACTGGTTCCCTCTACTCAGAACCTTCCCCAGATGTTCAAATGGCCCTCCCTTACTCCATTCAGGTCTCTTTAAACATTTGAAAGGCTTTCTCTCACTTCTTCTCTCTCTATTCCTTTACCCTACTTTTTCACCACAGCACTTATTGCCAATTAACATGACCGGTTTATCATCTGTCTCTTCCACTACAGTGTCTGTCAGATCTGTGGGAGGAATGACTTGTGCATCTGCATCACCAGCACTTAGTTCCTCGGGGGAACTTTGAGGACGGGATTGTCCTCAAATATTTCTTAGATAAATAAAGCGAAGAATGAAACTTCACAAAATGTAGCAAGAATTGTGTGAAGTCACTCATTTAACAGTGACACAAAGTCATTCATGATTGCTCCAAGACTGTCATAGAATAACCACTGAATTACATATAGTAATTGTCATGAAGCATGAAAGGTCAAAATGCATTCTCAGTACTTTAAATGTAACTTTGAAGTCTTCCTTCAAAAATTGAATAATTTCTTTTCCACATTTTGGTGCTTCAGATGTAACTCAGTTGCTTGGATTACTCAGAAAATTCCCTCATGATGCATCCTCACTCTCTCCCCAACCAATCTGGCCAAAACAAGTATCAGGAAACGACATTCTGTACCATTTCTTTTAAAGTACCTCGGCTACAAAATGGCTTTACCTACTGTATAGGATTCGTTACGTTGGGCTTATTAGTAACAATATTCGCCATGTGAACTTTCCCGGAATAGTTTTATACCAAATCCAACCCTCAACCCTTCAAACAGTAGGAAAATATGGCAGGTAACAACAGCCGTTAACACCCTCGTTCCCATAATACTCAAGCCTGTTAAACTTTCCTCATGAAAGGGACGGTGATGTGGCTCTCCAGCACCTCGCATCCTCCCACGCGGCGCAGCCGCTCTCTCCACCCCACACAGGATGAACCCAAAGGTGCGCAGAGGCGCCCTCCCCCGGCGTGTGACACCAGAGAAGGGGGATAAATTGGCGAGCTGGCATTCCTCCCGTCCTCACTGACGGACCCGCGCGCGGAGTGAGCAGTGACTCAGCCGGCTGCGGCTCCCGCTCGGGCTCCGCCCTCCCGCCGCCGGGCCCCGCGTTCTCGCCCCGACCTCGGCCTCTCCACTCCCTCCACACTGGCACCGGCCCTCCGCTCTCCTCCCGCGTTCCTTGGTCCCCAGAACCCCAGTCCTCCGCTCTCTTCCCCGGCTCCCTGGTCCCCAGAACCCGAGCCCTCCGCTCCCTCCCCGGATCCCTGACCCCCGGCCCCCAGCCCTCCGCTCCTCGTCCGCGCCCCGCGTTCTCGGCCCGTCCCCCAGCCCTCCGCCCCGGCCGTGCATCCTCGTCCTTCCAGCCCCGGGACCTCTTAGGGCTGCGCGCGCAGGGAGGGGCCCCCGGGACCGGTCTGCGGGCCCCGCGCGCCCGGCCCCTCTACCTTCGCTTCTGCCCAAGATCCTGCAGCACAGGTTCTGCAGCAGAACGTTCGGCGACTTCTGGTCCGGGGTCGCCATCCTCGCCCGGGACTGCGCACGGGGGTCCCGGCAGAGCCGCCACCGCCGCCGCACGCGCAGGGACCGCGGCCCGCGCCCTCCCTGCGCCCTGCAGGCTGCCGGCTCCCGACAGGCTAAGGCGCGAGCGCCGCCGGCCACCAGGGCGCCATTTTAACGGAACCCGCCGAAAGCGCGGGCGCTTCCCACAATGCTCCGCTTCTTCCCTGCGCCGCGGCCGCGCGTGCGGCGGCCTAAGCCTTCCCTGCCCTGCCCCGCGCATTCTCCCGGCTGCTGCCCGGCCGGCCGGGAAAGTTCCGGGCGCCAAGGTGGCCCAAGGCCCTCGAGCTGCGCGGACAGAGCGGCCCCGGGGTCGCGAGCGTGACGGGCTTGCTGGGAGAGCACTTGGTGGCCGGTAGCACCTTAAAGGCCATAATTTGGGGTGTGTGTGTGTGTGTGAACGGCATTGGTTTGAGTCACACTTCTGATGGAAGCGGCCTGTTTAAAGGGTGCAGGGGTTATGGCGTGGCGGTTCACCTGCTGCGCTCTCCAGCAGGCGCCCTGCTCAGCCGCGGCCTCACACCGCCGCGCAGGCCGCTCCCCAAGGCGCGGGTAACTGGGACGTCCTGGGAAAATAAACCAGTCAGGTAAGGAGTGAGAGAACAGAAGACCTGCAGAGAAAAAGGTCAGTAGGCAGACACACCAGGCCATTTTCGATGCAATCGAAAAAGCTTACACAAGGGAGCACGCTTGGGAGCCGTGAGCTACCAGGTCAAAAGTCCAACTTCCTGAAGGAAAAATGTTGGAAAAAGAAAGATCCCAAGATCCCATGAAATGGAAGAGGGAGGACAACACAGCTCTCCCAACATCCCAGCTGAGGCTAGCCGCACACGAGACTGCAAAGCCTGCCGGCCTGGGTCCAACTCAATTTGCAGAATTGTTAGCAAATAAAACGTGTATTGGCATTCTGACTCAAAAACATGGCGACAAGACTTGTAGGATATTACAGTCAACAACTAGACCCTGCAGGTAAAGGACTGCCTCCGTGCATAAAGCAACAACCAGCACAGCTCTGCAAGAGCCTATCAAGCAAGCACCAAGGTTGCGGTCACCCCTCACTGCCTTTCACCCTCTTTCTATGGAAGCGCTTCTAAACTTGCACCACACTCAATACTATCAATCAATCAGTTAGAAACTGGCTTCTTTCTTATGAAGTTCTTCTCTCACCCCATACTGCAATCTCCAGATGCCATCTAAATCCTGCCACCCTCTCCCCCACCTTCAGCGGAAACGCTGCATGCCTGCATCATCTTAACTGACCAACTGTCTCCTAGGATGGACATACAAAAACCCCCGTCACTAACGCTGGTGTTATTTGGTTACAGATGGCTCTTAAAGGATGCATCTGGAAAGTATTACACTGGTTATGCCATAGTGTCTTTGCCCAAAGAAATAGAAAGTGCTTGTCTTCCAGGAGCAACCAGCTCAACAAAGTTAATAGCATTAATTGGAGCCTGTCAGTTGCCAAAAGGAATAACTGCTAATCTTTATACCAATAGCAGATGTGCTTACAGAGTAGCTCATAACTTTGGAATGCTATGGAGACAAAGAGGACTTTTAAGCTTTTCTGCTCAGTCCATAAGAAAATGGGTGTTTTGTTTCAGAATTATGGGAAACCATACTATTGCCAAAAGCATTAGCTATTATCAAGATTCCAGGCCATTCAAAGACACTCAAAAAAGCAAGACAAACCAGTTAGCAGACAGTATAGCAAACAGGGTAGCTATAAACATATCTGAACAAAAAAAAACCATTTTGGCCTTTAAGGAAGTTTGATTTTTATGTGAAATAGCTCAATCCAAATCTCCAGAAACAGGACAAGAAAATTGGGAAACAAAAGTAGGCACATACTCTTCTGAGACTGAGGTACACTGTGGACCAGATGCAGTCTACTCAGACTTCCAACTAAGTTACAGCCATCTTTTTTTTTTTTTTTTTTTTTTTTTGAGACAGAGTCTCACTCGGTCACCAGGCTGGAGTGCAGTGGAGCGATGTCGGCTCACTGCAACCTCCGCCTCCCGGGTTCAAGCGATTCCCCTGCCTTAGCCTCCTGAGTAGCTGGGACTACAGGCACATGCCACCACACCAGGCTGATTTTTGTACTTTTAGTAGAGACAGGGTTTCACCATGTTGGCCAGACTGGTCTCAAACTCCTGACCTCAAGTGATCCGCCTGCCTTGGCCTCCCAGAGTGCTCGGATTACAGGCATGAGCCACCACACCCAGCCACAACCCTCTTTATTAACATGCATACACGTCATAACTCATTGGAGCCCTGATAAGATGATTCATTTCTTGAGGAAAACAATGTCATCAGAAACCTTTTCCGACTGTTGCTCACAGGTATACAGTCACTGCCATCTTCCCAGAATATAATGCAAGGAAACCTTGACGCAGTTCTCCAGGTTTTCCTTTACCAGAAGGCCCTTTTGAGGTATGGCAACTAGATTTCTTCAGTTACAACCATCACAAGGATACAAGTACATCCTAGTGATGGTTTGTGTATTTTCTCACGGGTAGAAGTATTTCCATGCAGAAGAGTAACAGCCTTCGCGGTAACTAAAATTATCTTAGAGAAGGTTATTCCAACTGGGGGACTTCCTCCAGTACTTTATAGCAACAGAGGTACTCATTTCACTGCACAAATAATCCAGTCAGTGTGCAAAATCTGGCCCGTTTTCCACATTTCCATTGCGCATATCACCCCAGTCATCTGGATTCGTAGAAAACACAAGCAGAATAATCAAAACTCAGTTGGCAAAATTAACAGTTTTTAAAACTTCCTTGACCAGAAGCTCTTTCTTGTTTTGGCTTCACCTAAGATCAGCCCCTCTGGGTAAACACCAACTGTCTCTATCTGAAATTATAACAGACAGACCTATGAAATTGTCTCCAGGAAATTGTAAATCAGTGATGTTAAAAAGGAACAGGTTGTATTATTGCAGCAGCCTCTTCAGGCACCAAACTAAAAACTGTCACTTAGTAAAAGACTCTTTCCACAGTGAGCTTCAAGAGGCAAAACTCAAGGACCACGTACTTCAACCAGGAGACTTTGTAGGAAACAGCATCACTTAAAGGACTTTCTTCAACAAGGTGGAAGGAACCTTATGAGGGACTCCTAACCAACCCTTGTGCCACTAAGCTCTAAGGAGTTGATTCCTAGATACCTGCTCTCCACATAAGGAAAGCTGCTTTGTCAATTTGGACTTCATCTCAAACTGGCTATCTAAAACTAAAACTCTCCGGAACCAACAAGGATAAGAAGAAAACGACATCTGAGGTGATCTGCCTTCTCCAGACACCCAACCAGGCGTGCATGTAGACAAACCCTTAATACAGATCATCATTAATAGATGAGGAGGCTCCTCCTTTACAAGTTCCCACCACATGCCCTTCTTTTTGTCCCTAGTTCTTATGTTTTGTTGCTACTATCTCCAGCTATTGCCCATGAAGTAAACGTCTTCTTGCAGTGGGCTTGGGACTGTGCTAGCAAATTACAGGAAAACACTCGTTAGGTGTGTGGCCTCACGCCCCTTTCTGGAGGTTCTGGCCCACCATGGTGGCAGCTCCTCTGCAAGGACAAGAGTAGACAGAATATCAGAAATGTGTTTGTGCTTCTCAGGAACAGTCATTGGTGCTTAGCACTAGTATGACAAGGTTAGTGTGCATCACTGGCCTATTAATCATACTTTACAAAGAAAAGGCATAGGAAGAGCTTTTCAGTAAAAAGCTGGTTCACATGCCTTAATGCTGGCGCTACCCCCACTGAGAAGCTAGACCACTTGGTGTCAGGATGGCATAACACAAACTTGGGATGGTTTCCCCTGGCTTACCCTCTCTTTTGGTCAACTAAGTCCACTTGCCCCTTTCCATTGGGAACAAAAGAATCACATCAAAGATCCCCGGCCCAGTAGCACTGGAAATGGATGGAAACCCAGAAAACGGGCATCCATGCCATCGTGTTATGGAGTCCTGGCGGGCATGCCACTGAGTGGGCACAATGACCGAGTGTTTACTGGTTGGCTCCAGATGGAACATCTGGACTGTGTGACAATGACCCACTGTCGTGGTTACCCCCAGGGTGGCCAGCACAGAGTTCTCTGCATTACGCCTGGACACAGGATGAATAGTTCACAACTGACATGGCTATTAGATAAAATAGGTAGGCTAAATAAAGTATGGACTTTGATTAATAATCCTTCAATACTGGTTCTTAAATGTAATAAACAACACAATTTTAATCTGTGCATTGTGAGGCGCTGAGCTGGAGGGGCCCACTGCCAGTTGCCAGGTGGTGAGTGGGTCAAAGGCCAAACACAGGCTCCACCAGGCAGGCATCACTCCTGGCAGGAGTAAGAGCCAGAGGCCTCATGGAGGGTGCCAGCTCCTGCCCCAGTGTTTAATTTTCCCCCACGACACTGGGTGAAGGTTAGGTGTGTACGTGAAAACAGCAATGAGGGGATACTGTCTCACTGCTCAGAGAGCCCCTAACAAAAGTTTTCTGCCATTCTGTGGCCCTGGAGTCAGGGGAAGAGAGAGGAGGCAGCTCAGAGTGGAAAACTGCTGAAGACTGAGTCAGAGTGGGAAAAATGTCTTCCAGGCCCCCTGAAAAGGAGGCTTTGGCAGAGGTACCTGAGACAGGCCTCAGCTAAGGGACCCGTGTGGAGGTCTCGGAAGGGAGGTGCCTAGGCTGGGCACAGGGGATGCCCAGGGCACCTGGGTCCTTCCCTGCAACAGCCTGCAGACACAGCAGCACACTGGCCACACACCCTGAGGCAGCCAGGGGGGGCCTTTGTCATTGCCCATGGTCAGACCTGAAATATCCCACAGGGCATTTGGGCCTGCAGCCAACTTTCCAGGCAGCTTGTTGCATTCCAACTCTGTTTCGATTAAATTAGTTTCAAAAAAGAAAGATTTCAAAATATTGATGGGATGCGGCTGAGCTGTTGATCCTTACATTAGAAAGGAGAATGTAAAAGGCGTAGTTTAAGCTTCCACATAAGGAATCTAGAAAAAGGAAATCAAATCAAGCTCAAACTAAGCAGAAGGAAGGGCAATAAGATCAGAGTAGATGCCAGGCACAGTGGCTTAAGCCTGTAATCCCAGCACTTTGGGAGGCCGAGGAGGGTGGATCACCTGAGGTCAGGAGTTCATGATCAGCCTGGCCAATATGATGAAACCCTGTCTCTACAAAAATACAAAAATTAGCTGGGTGTAGTAATGGGCACCTGCCATCTCCGCTGCTCAGGTGGCTGAGGCACAAGAATCGCTTGAACCCAGGAGGCAGAGGTTGCAGTGAGCCATGATGGTACCACTGTACTCCAGTTTGAGTGACAGAGAGAAACTCTGTCAAAAAAAAAAAAAAAAAAAAAGCCGGAACAGTGGCTCACTCCTGTAATTCCAGCACTTTGTGAGGCCAAGGGTGGATCACCTGAGGTCAGGAGTAAGAGACCAGCCTGGCCAACATGGTGAAACCCCATCTCTACTAAAAATACAAAAATTAGCCAGGGGTGGTGCCACGCGCTTGTAATCTCAGCTACTCGGGAGGCTGAGGCAGGAGAATCACTTGAACCTAGGAGGCAGAGGTTGCAGTGAGCCGAGATCGTGCCACTGCACTCCAGCCTGAGTAACAGAGCAAGACTCCATCTCAAAAAAAAAAAAAAAAAAAAAAAGAAAAGAAAAGAAAAGAAAAGATCTGAATGGCATGAGTGACAGAAAACATAAGAAACTAAAAGAAGTTGGTTCTAGGAAAACAAAACTGATCAGATTTGCTAGACTTGAACAAGCCAAAAGAAAAAGACAGAAATATGCCAAATCAGGAATAAAAGAAATAACATACTAGGGTCCATGGTGAAACTGAAAATATCACAAAGAAATTTTAAAATGTTAAAAAATTAGATAATTTAGATAAAATGGACAAATTCCTTCAGAGACATAAATTATGAGCACTGGCCAACAATGAGTAGAAAATTTGAATAGATGTATTAGTAACCAAGTTGAATTAGTAACTAACTACATGCCCACAAAAAAAAAAGATCTGAACCAGATGGCTTCACTGGTAAATTTTCCAAATGCTTAAGAAACAAATGATATCAATCTTACAGAAACCAGAGACAAAATAATACTTCCCAACTTATTTTACAAGGCCAGTATTAACCTGATACCACAGCCTGGCAAACACATCATAAGAAAACTACAAAATGAGAAAGGTACAACTTTTTAACAAAGTGATTGCAGATTAAATTCAGCAACACAACCAAGTGGGGTTTATCTGAGGAATGCAAGGTTGGTCTAACATCTGAAAGTCAGTTAATGTCATAACCCCTCAATAGAAGAAAAGAAAAGAACCGTATGACCTTCTAATAGCCACAGAAAAAGCATTTGACAAAACCAACCTTTTCATAATAAAAGCTCCCAACCTATGACTAGAAAGAAACTTTCACAACCTGATAAAGGTCATCTATAAATAAACCTGCAGCTAAAAGTTTCAGATAATCAGCTTTTTGTCTTATTTATTTCCTCTGCTGTGTCTCTGCTTTCATTTCATTAACCTCTTCATTATCTCCTTCCTTCTGTTTACTTTGGGTTTATTTGCTCTTCTATTTCTAGATTCTTGTGGTGGGCACTTAGGCTATTGTTTGAGACTTTTCCTCTTTTCTAATGTAAACATTTAATGTTATAAACTTCTATCTAAGTACTGCTTTGCTGAGCCTTGTGAATTTTAATATGTTGTATTTTCATGTTTATTTTATTCAGTGTACTTTTATTTATTTCCCTTATTCTTTGACCCATGGATAATGAAAAATGTGTTATTTCTTTTTCATGTGTTTGGAGATTTTCCTGTTATTTTGTTGTTGATTTCTAGTGGTGGTAAGAGAAGTCAGACTATGATTTTAATTCTTTTAAGTATGTTGAGGTTTCTTTGATGGCCAGAAATGGTATATCTTTTTATATGTTTTGTGGGCACCTGAAAAGGTTATGTATTCTGCTGTTGTTGACTGCCATGTTCTCCAAATACCCATTAGATCCAGTTGATTAATCATTAGTTGTTCTTTGACCTTGTGGATTTTCTGTTTAGTTGTTCTGTCAATTGTTGGGAAAGGAGAGTTAGTGTTCTTAACAATAACTGTGGATTGCTCTGTTACTCTTTTCAGCTCTATCAGTTAATACATTTTGCAGCGCTGTTGTTTAGCGTATACACATTTAAAATTGCTATGCCATCTTAGCAAATTGACCTTTATGTCATTATATAATTGTCTTGGCTCTGAAGTCTACTTTATTTGATATTAATAGGACCACTCCTGCCTCTTTTGATTGTTTGCATGGTATATATATTTTTCTATTTTTTCCCATTTCATTCTACTATGTGATTGTGATTGAAGGATGACAGCATATAGTTGGGCCACGTGCTGTTTCTAATCTGTATCTTCTAATTGGTATATTTAGACCATTTACATTTGATATAATTTGATATGTAAGGCTTAATTCTGCTATCACATTTTTTTGTTTTCTGTTCATTCTCTCTGTTTTCCATTTCTTTTTCTCTTTCATGCTTTTCAGTGAATTATTTGAACAATTTTTTTAGAATTCCAGTTTGATTTGCCAATATTGTTTCCCAGTGCACCTTTTTTGAGGAGTTAAAAATGATACTAGGTGAAGGCTGGCATTGTAGGCAGGAACACACAACAGTGAATGCCATAAATACAGAATAAATATGAATCAATATCGATTAGAAAAACAATAATGTTTTTAGGTTGAATATATGTAAATGTAAATACATAACAAAAATATCTCACCAATAAAGAATATGGCAAATATTATTAAAGTGCTCTGTTATCTTTGAAATGTCCTGAAAGAGATAAAAGTACCATTTTTATTAGATGTTGATATGTCAAGGATATTTGTTGTAGTTTCTAGGGAAACCATTAAGAGTAAAAATATTGATAACTACCAAAGTAATAAAGAGTAAACTGTTAGACAACAAAAGGTTTCCATCAATCCAAAATAAAACCAAAAAAGAAATAAAAGTGAACATATTGCAGGAGGGATAAAAGAACAATAGAAAGATGGTAGAGTTAAATCAAAATATCTCACAAATTACATCAAATATAAAAGCACTAAATCCATAGAGGTAAAGCACAGTTCTCATCGCATGGTATCAAGGGCGCATACTGTCAACATGACTTGTCACTGTTGGTGGTAATAACTTTGATCACCTGACTTTGGGTACTGTTTGTCAAGTAAAGCTATTCTATGAGGTTTATGAGGTTATCCTTTTTCTTTTTCTTTCCATACTGTAGTCTTTGGAAACAAGTCACTATGCAGCCCACACCTAATAAATGGGTCCTTATGCTCCACTTCCTTATGGATGGAATCTCCACATAAATTATTTAGAATTCTTCTGACTGACGCAGTTGTCTATTCTCCCTCATTTATTTATTTATTCAATAATTTATTTATATCAGTATTTATGGACATTTCTTTTATATTTGGAGTTATAATCTAAAACTACTTTATTTTCTTGCTCAAATTGTTCCAGACTTGAATAGTTGAAGCTCTTTCACTTGGTTCCTGTGTCCCCTTCACATTCTTTCATCATTTCAAGTTAAAAAAATTAATGTGCCTTATGGTTTATACCGTTTTAGATTTTATACTATTTTTACACCATTTTAGATTTACAGAAAAAAATGAGAAGATAGTACAGACTTTCATACACCTCTCCCCGTTTCCCCACCCCCTGCACAAGTTTCCCCAACAATTAGCATCTTGCATGAGTGCACAGTGAAGGGACGGATGTTGAGACACGATTATTAACTAAGGTCCACAGTTCACGTTAGTCCCTGGTAAGACAATGAATCCCACACTGGTGCACCCACTGTGTCATCTCTTCTCCGTGAAATAGATCCTTTCAGCTGAGGTGATGCGGGTGGGATGCTGCAGTAGAGAATTCCCAAAGATGGCTGCCAATCATCCTGCCCATCTCTGTGGGAGTCCGTTTCTCCTCTCCCTGATGTGGGTTAGTTTTAAAACTCTTTTATATTCCATCTCTCATGTCACACTTGATATTACAGGGGAAAAAAGCATTCAACCTGCCTAAATTGGAAGCTGTATGATTAATGAGGTTATCAGTACCCAAATCAATTAATATCAGGAGCTTCTGATTGATTGACTACAACTATTGAACGATCTTTAAAATTACAATTAATTTATAAATTTATACTCACCTTTCTTTTTTGAGCTCAGAGTGATTTGTTGTTCTGACATCATATCAACAGATTGAAATTTCAACCAGGCTTTGAAAAACTCATATCTTTCAGGAAAATGTCATTAAACTGTTGAAAGTAGATGGATAAATTACTTTAGAAGTCAAGAAGTCTTTCAAGCCACTCTCCTTTCTGTTATCTTGCTTTATGAGCATGTAGCATTTCTTCTTATAGTTTTAAAAAATTGGAATTAATTTTCAAAGGTTGACATTTGATAAGGCTTTACTATAAATATCACTAGGATCAAAGGATGCTTTTTGCCTCTCTCTCCAGGTTAGCAAGCAGAAACCACTACTGCCCTCTTCTCCAGAATCATTTCCACCTATATTCTTCTGTCTTATAACTCGGATCTATAGTTATGGTTTTTGAGGCATATTAAGTTTTTGAGTATGGTGTTCAATGGTAACATTGCTTCTTTGATTCTAAATGTATTTTAATTTTAAAACACAATTCAGGTCACACCTGAAATCCCAGCACTTTGGAAAGCCGAGGCAGGTAGATCACTTGAGGCCAAAAGTTCGAGACCAGCCTGGCCAACACTGCAAAACCCAGTCTCTACTCAAAATACAAAAATTAGACACAGTGGTATGTACCTGTAATCACAGATACTAAGGAGGCTGAGATAGGAGAATTGCTTCAACTCAGGAGGCAGAGGTTGCAGTGAGCCGAGATCATGCCACTGCACTCCAGCCTGAGCAACAAAGCGAGATTCCACCTCAAAAAAAAAAAAAGCAAAATAAAACACCCCACAATTTAAAAAGAATACAAATGGCTTTTCGTAATGGTGATGAAATGTCCTTGTTTGGACGCAAAATTCCATGACTAATATTTTCATCTTCTCTCATCTTGCTCTTCCTCATATGGCCCCATTTAATAATGCACTTGCCATGCACTTTAACTTCGGTTTCTTCACAAACTGGTTTTCTTGGTAAGTTGGTTTAGTGTTCTCACTCTGTTGCCCGGGCTCGGGTGAGGACGGATCTATTCTTTCTGTAGAGTTAACAGCGCTTCACAGTTCCCACAGCTCTGACAGGGGTTGCGGTGAGGAGTGGATGAGGTAACGAGAAGCGCATGCTGAGACGTTCGCCCAGGTGGCCTGTGATATCCGGAATGTTGGGTTCTGAGGTCAGATCTCTCTGGAAGGTCAAGACAAGACCTTTGAAGACAGGTTGAAGGTTGGGCATGCCCCAGTCAGGTCCAACTCATCCCCAGGCATGTGAGGCGAGCTCTATGTCCCTCCTTTCAGCTTATAAACCCTTCTCAAAGCCTCTTTCTGAACTAGGCTTGCTCCAAAACATTGCTTTTCATGACAGGATATTCCTTGTGGTCAATCAAGTCTATTAAGCTTCTGGAAGGCAGAAGGTAGGAGAGCCCAGGTGCCCCAGGCCATGGCTACAGGGAGCCCAGTGCCCTAGAAGTCCTAGTGTCCACACTTCCTGCTGTGCCTCTGTAGCCCTGGGATGTCACTGCTGTTTTGCATAAATTATGATCACTGCACTACTGCTCCTTGCCACAGGCACTTAGCAGTTACACCTCCAATCCTCACAACAACTGAACAAGGTCAGTCTTGTTCTGCCCATTTTATAGAAGTGGAAGCTGCAATCTGAAGTTGTGAGCAGCGTGCCCAGGTTCATGGTGGAGGGAGACCCTGGGTTCGAGTTTGCACATGAGCCCCTCAGGCTGTGCTTTCCAGCTCTACAGCAGTGCCTCACATTCAGACATCTGTGATTGCTTAATACAGTTTCATACACTCTCTAGTGTCTTTAGCCCTTCAGTCCTAAGGAATTAGAGGAAAGCATCAAGGGAGAAATCTGATAAGGCATTTGAAAGAAAGAAGTTAATGAGTTTCCGGATGAGTAGAGCGCTTATTTCCCTTCTGCTTGAACAAAGTGCTTCGCCCAGGTTAATAATGCAGAGAGGGAGCCTCTGTCCACCAAAGAACCTGCAGCTGCAAACTCTTCCACGAGCCACCACCGTGGTCAGAGGAGGTCTCAAAAGGCCTTCTGAATAAGTCTCTTTTCCCTCGGCATTGAGCATTGTACTCCGTGACTGATTTGAAACACATGAATGCCCAGAAGGGCCATTTATTTCTATAAATATATGGTATAAATTACCTTGGCAGCAGCAGGCTTCAGTTCATCTCTGCACAGGAGAGGAAAACATTTGTTCTTTGTCATATTTTTATATTTCATCTGCCTTACAAAACAATTGAGTGGGCTAGTGACCAGTCATGCACAGCCACTACTGTTTGTTCATTCCACTGAGCATTAGCTTGAATGGATTTTTAAAGATACAGCTGGAATTTACAGATGAGTCTGTATAATTTGAGGCAGAGACTCAAAACCAAGAAACTCCATCATACGTTTTAAACATTAATGCTTTTAATTTGCACAAGTTATATTTCTACACAATGCCCAGCTAACATTTAGTATATAATGTGAATATAAGATTACCATGAAAACATTCCCAAGGTAAGACCTGCATTCTAGTCTGATGTGCAAACTCGGT
This sequence comes from Cacajao melanocephalus, assembly GCA_963573385.1. Classification (NCBI taxonomy): domain Eukaryota; kingdom Metazoa; phylum Chordata; class Mammalia; order Primates; family Pitheciidae; genus Cacajao; species Cacajao melanocephalus. The sequence goes on along the minus strand of CAUYLG010044453.1, from coordinate 34,332 downwards.
TTTCAGTTTAAAAGCAGATGATTTAATAAAACACAGGAAGAGCCTGAGGCTGAAGACTGGGGTCGGGCGGCTCTGCTGCTGATGAGAATAAATCATTTCACTTCCTCTCACCCACATTCTCAGCTGAGAAAGACCAACTGTAGTACTTTATCAATTTTGGATTCTTACTGAAAAAACCAAATGGATCATGTCCCATAAAATTTGACCTTGCCTTCCGATTCTACTCCAGGCTTCTCCATCCATGATCACAAATCTGCATACCAAGAAGAACAGCGAAGTTATCTTTGCAGTTTCCCAGCCTATCTTTGTATTAAAAGGGAGTTGTTCCAGAATTTACTCCACCTAAAACTGGGCAAGTCTTTGCTCTTTCCTAATGATTTTATTTAACTACTAAATCTCTAATGTTTGGTAGATTTTGGTTTTTTAAACTTAAAAGACATTAAGGATTGCGTATAATAATCCTAAGTGTTAGTAACAGCACAAATGTATCATGCCTAACTTTTTTATCTTGGCTTATGGAATGGGGCCAAAGCTGACATACACAGAGTGGTAGGAAAGTAGAGAAGGTCAAAAGGAGGAAAGGAGAGGAGGGCAGAGGGAGGATAGAAGGAGAGAGGCTGTTCTGCTCGCTTGATTGATTTCGAGAATTGCTTTCTGCTTTTCTACTCTAAATTGGTGCTCTAGCTCTGCTATTCTAGAACCAAGAGCAAGAACAGAAGCTGTAACATTGCGCATCTCCTCTGTTCAGATTTAGTCCTCCCTGGGATCCTATAGCAGTTTCCAGGCAAAAAGTCACTGCCCAAGTTCTACTTAGAGAATTTTAAAAAGTGTGTTAATGATGAACTAATAGGATCACTATTTCCAGGTGAGAAAACAATCCAATCAAATTCAAATGCTTCGCTCTAATTTGACCTACAAGGCTCTTGTTAGGTTCCATTCCATGTCTTTAGAGTCTTGTATTATGACTTTTTGTTTCCAATTCATGCATTCTTTTTATATTTCCAAGGTTTTCTTTGGTATCTTTTAGTTAGGGAAACTATCTTCAAATATTTACCAACAAACTTGGTTGCTTTGTTGTTGAGACAGGGTCTCTGTCATCCAGGCTGGAGTGCAGTGGTATCATCACGGCTCACTGCAGCCTTGACCTCCTGAACTCGAGTAATCCTCCCTCCTCAGCCTCCTGAGTAGCTGGGAGTACAGCCATATGCCACCGTACCCAGCTCATGTTTTAATTTAATTTTTTGTAGAGATGAGGTCTTGCCATATTGCCCAGACTGGTCTTGAACTCCTGGGCTCAAGTAATCCACAACTCCTCAGACTCCCAGAGTGCTCCAATTACACAGGTGAGCTACCATGCCTGGCCCAAACTTGTTTTTATTTAATTGGCAATACTAGATATACATAATCTTTTAAAAATAAGTTTTTTCCTGCTCCCAAGATAATAAATGTGCATTGAAAAATTTGGAAACCACAAAAAATACCTAAAGGATGAAAGTCAGGACAATTGTGCCCACAGAGACAGCCCTGGTGATGGGTTAGTGCCTGTCTGCCATCTCTCTCCACCGCGTGGGTGCATACACTTGTGATTGCACTACACAGGATATTTTGTAACCTCCCTTTTCAATATTATATGTCATATTTTTCTATGTCATCAGAAAGGCTAACCCTTGGTTATTAAGGGTCTCCTAATACCCCATCACGTGGATGTGCTGCCCTTTGTGGGATTAATTTCCCTCTTCAAACATGACATCCAGCTTGTCTTTAAATTTTTCACTATTACATATAAATAAATTAAAGTCATTTTAAAAACTGCTTGGGGCCAGGTGAGGTGGCAGGTGCCTGTAATCCCAGCACTTAGGGTGACTGAGGTAGGCGGGTTACTTGAGGTCAGGAGTTTGAGACCAGCCTGGCCAAAATGGTGAAATCCCCATCTCTACTTAAAAAAAAAAAAAAAAAAAAAAAAAAACAAAGAAAGAAAAATTAGCTGAGAATGGTGGTGACAGCCTGTAATCCCAACTACCTGAGAGGCTGAGGCAGGAGAATCTCTTGAACTCGGAGGTGGAGGTTGCAGTGAGCCGAGATGGTGCCACTGCACTCCAGCCTGGGTGACAGAGTGAGACCCCATCTTAAAAAATAATAACAACATCTTGGAACTCAAACCACTGGCTGAAGTCCATTTGTAAAGTCATGAATTTGGAAGAGACAATCACACAAGGTCTTTATCCAGATCTTTCCGTGGAGACGAGGCTCTCTGTCAGCCCACCTCGTCAGAATGCCTGGGGAGCCGTTAGTCCACGAGGCCGCTGTGCCTCCATCTTCTGCCTCCGCTTCGTCCTCCACCATCTGACCAGGCAGTGCTGGGAAGTGAGGAGGGGAGTGGGCTGGAGCCTTAAGTCCTGGCGCTGCTGTCAGCTGTCAGTGTGGCCACTGCAAAGCGACGTAAATGCCCCAGAGTTCGGCAGCTGGTCGGTAAGACGACATCACGGAGGCCTGGGAAGAGGAATGCACTGGATAAAACGCTGCGTCACTGAACTCTGTTCACAGCCCTGAGCATGCACCTTTGATTAGATTCGTAGCCTTGAAGAAGAGCTGGAGATGAGGCACCTTTCCTCACCAAACAGCCCACACGCAGGTGTTACCACCGGCTACCGGCGTCAGGAGATGGGCTCAGAGACATCGAGGGCTCTGCCCGAGCTCACACAGCAGTGAGTGGCCGAGCAGAGGCCAGGCCCGGCCGCGAGGCCAGCGCCCTCCTTCCGCAGCCACTTCGTCATGGCCGCTGCCATCGCCAAGAGGGACTGAATCTCAAAGTATCCACTTACAAAGTGCATTCTCACCTCCCAGGTGAACGCTTTACTCATACATTCGGAGATTAAAAGTCGGTATCAAACGTATAAAAAACCGCCACCGGATGACTTCCCCGGCTCAGGAAGCTGCTATTCCCGGCAGGTTTCACGCGCTGGGAAAAGCAGCGCTGTTCTCTCCCCCGCAGCCCTGGCGCGGTGCCGGGAATTCGCCATTCGCTGGGACTCTCCGTCCAGCTCCTGGGATGTCGCCTGAAGTTCAGAGGCATTTTGGAGACGGCGTCTGAGCGTCTGAGGCGGAAAAGACACACTCCGGCCGCCAGCAGGCTCGCGGTGGGGAAGGAGGCGCTTGAGAACATCGGCACTGGGCTCAGAATGTTCTCACCGCGGTTCTTTTCCCCGGGAGACCGAGGCGGGAAAGTGCCCTCTCCTCCCTCAGCGTGAGGCTCGTGCCCGCCAGGCCCTTCCCACTGACCGCCCGGGCCACGGGTTTTCCCGCCCTCCCGCCATCCCTCGCGGCCTGAGAGGAGGCGGCGGCGCGCGCGGGCCGGTCCCTGAGGCGGCCTGGTGCTGCCCCCTGCCGTCCCGCGGGACCAACCGCACCTGAGTTCTCCGAAGAAACCCAGCAGGAACAGCTGCCAGATACTTGGAGGGGTCTCCGAATTCTCCAAACCCACCGCCTTTGCCTGACTGAACAAGGCGGTTTGGGAAAGAGCCCGCCTCATTTTCAGGGTGCGAGCGAGCGCGTTCCACTCTGTCAAGGGCGGGAGAGCGTCGAGGGCTTCAGAAAGCCCAGGGTCGAATCCCAGTGCCAGAGGTGACTCCGAGCCAGACGCTGCTTTGAACCTCAGCGTTCTGGTCCTCCAAACAGATTGACCTCGCAGGATGTTGAGAGACTTAAAAAATACCCTGCAGGCATCTAAAAATGGTAGCAGTAAAAAGAGGCTATGGAATTTTTATTAGTAGACGTCAATATGTGAACTTTTTCAGGATTACATGAATAAGATCAAGAGAGAGATTCACTTTAGCATACTGAGTCTGCGTTTCAATGAACCTGAATTTAGCATTACACATAGGTCAGAAATGCATTGTTTTAGATATTAAAAATTCACCCAAGATTAATTGGAAAATAAAGAGTCTATATATACAATTATTTCAGTACTAGCACTTAATAAACAAAGGTCTTCCTGCAGAGATTTGTTGATTCAGCAAGCAGAGATTGTCTCATCTACACAGCACGAGAAACCCGTGCATCACAAATGAGAATCACATGTATAAAGTAAAATGTCTAGGAGCCATTTCTTAAAAGTGTAAAATTAATTAACTGAGATTGTTCGGTATCTTTCTTTCTGACCAGTAACATTGTGGCTGCAGAGACACGGGTCCTAAATTTGAATCCGAGTCTGGCCTCTAGGCAAACACCTCTCAGATGCCGGATGGATGGTGCCTTTGAGATAAATACATGTTATAACCCAGTGTGCACAAAGGCCTCATGCCCGCAAACTGTTGCTACCTGGGAACATCAGATAGCCCTGCTGCTACTGTCACCCCAGAACTGTCTGACTTGTTTCTTCTCCTGTGGCCTTGACTGTTGGCTCTTGACTCTGGTATTCACTTGGCCCTGGTGTCATCCCTACTGACCTGTGGTATATATAAGATGCACGTGTACAGTGAGTTTTTATTTTTCTAATTACAAAATGAATCGATGCTTATTAAAATGTTTCACCTTGCTGAAATCTGAACTAGACCAGATTAGCCTTGCAACACCCTGAAAACCAAATTGTTACTGGAATTACAGTTCACAAAAATAGGCCAGATCCTACCCACTGAACCTAAACAAAGCTACCGTCTATTAAAAATTGGAAACTTAAATAGGATCAAGAGGTTGCAGCTGAGCCAAGATTGCATGCTACTGGACTCCAGCCTGGGACACAGAGAGAGACTCTGTCTCAAAAACAAAACAAATAAACAAACAAAAAAACCATAACCCCATCTGGTGTGGTGTGCAATGTATGTAGAGTAAAAACTTGAGACAATCGTATTCTAAAAGCGGGTAGGGCAGGGCCTAACACAAGCAGCGTTTCAAGGCTTGACTTGAAGTGGTGAAGCATTAATACAGTAGCCTGAGATTATTTATGTGCACTACAGCACCTAGATCAAGTGCTAGGAAAGTCACACAAGGTGATATACTGAAGAAGGAAGGATGGAGAGGACGGAAATCATCAGATATAAAACAGCAACCATCAGCCGGGTGCAGTGTCTCACATCTGAAATTCCAGCATTTTGGGAGGCCAACGCAGGCAGATAATTTGAGTCCATGAGTTTAAGACCAGCCTGGGTGACATGGCAAAACCCCGTCTATACAAAAAGTATTAAAATTAGCCCCATGTGGTTGCACACACCTATAGTCCAAGCCACTTGGGAGGCTGAGGTGGGAGGACTGCTTGAACCTGGGAGGCAGAGGCTGCAGTGAGCCGAGATCGTGCCACTGCACTCCAGCCTGGGTGACAGAGCAAGACTCTGTCTCAAAAATAAATAATAAATAATAAACAAATGAATAAAACAGCAAATACAACTGCAGATTCTGCAGCTGTTAAGGATAAAAAGGGATTACTGTGAATGTACTTACAACTTAGACTCGCACACACGGCAACTTTGAGGGATTAATTAATCAAATTGGTAATCCTGGAGGAAATGCAAATGAAAACTGAAGCGTGATGCAGCTTTGCACTAACTAGAATGGCCAACACGGAAAACAGTGATAATATAAGTTAACAAAGGGTATAGCGCAGCTGGACTCTCTCCTGCATTGGGATTGTATAATAAAATGGGGCAGTTACTTGGAAAATGTGTCTCATTTCTTTCTTTCTTTCTTTTTTTTTTTTTGATTTTTTTGTTTGTTTGTTTTTTGAGATGCAGTCTTGCACTGTGGCCCACGCTGGAGTGCAGTGGCACGATCTCTGCTCACTGCAACCTCCACTTCCTGGGTTCAACCGTTTCTCCTGTCTCAGCCTCCCGAGTAGCTGGGATTACAGGCGCCTGCCTCCATGCCCAGATAATTTTTGTTTTTTTAGTACGAACGGGATTTTACTATGTTGGCCAGGCTGGTCTCAAACTCCTGACCTCAGGTGATCCACCCACCTTGGCCTCCCAAAGTGCTGGGATTACAGGCATGAGCCACTGCACCCAGCCAACTCCTGAGCTCAAGCAATCCTGCCTCAGCCTCCCAAGTGGCTGGGACTACAGGCATGCACGACCACACCTGGCTAATTTATTATATCCTTTGTAGAGGAGTTTTCACCATGTTGCCCAGGCTGGACTTGAACTCCTGAGCTCAAGCGATCCTCCCACTTCAGCCTCCCAAAATGCTAGGATTGCAGGTATGAGCTGCCACACTCAGCCACATATCTTGGCTGCAGTGATGGTTACACGGGGATACACATGTGTCAAAACCATTGAATAGGACACTAAAGCTCCGTGCATATTACTGTATGCAAATTTTACCTCAATAAAGCAAGTACATGCATTTATCTCAAAAGCAAATGTTTAACTGTTTTATGGGCCAGGCATGGTGGCTCACGCCTGTAATCCCAGCACTTTGGGAAGCCAAGGGAAGCGGATAACTTGAGGTCAGGAGTTCGAGACCAGCCTGACCAACATGGTGAAACCATGTCTCTGCTAAAATACAAAAATTAGCTGGTCATGGTGGTTTGTGCCTGTAATCCCAGCTACTTGGGAAGCTGGGGCAAGAGAATCACTTGAACCCAGAAAGTGGTGGTTGCAGTGAGCCAAGGTCACATCACTGCACTTGAGCCTGGGTGACAGAGCAAGAGTCCATTTCAATAATAATAATAAGGCTGGACAAGGTGGCTCATGCCTGTAATCCCAGCACTTTGGAAGGTCAAGGAGGGTGGATCACCTGAGGTCAGGAGTTCAAGACCAGCCTGGCCAACTTGGTGAAACCTTGTCTCTACTAAAAATACAAAAATTAGCCAGGCGTGGTGGCGTGTGCCTGTAATCCCAGCTACTTGGGAAGCTGAGGCAGACTAATCACTTGAACGGTGGCAGAGGTTGCAGTGAGCCAACATCACGCCACTGCACTCCAGCCTGGGCGACAGAGCTAGACTCCATCTCAATAATAATAATAATAAATAAATGTATTATTAAATACATTCTTAAAGGGAATCGTCATATGGAATATATCAATATTCCCTTTAAGAGTGGGAATCAAATGCAGATGCTTTGTTGATCGGATGGCCCCAGAAGCCCTGTTGCAAACTCCAGGAAAAGAAACTGATTAAGAGGTGAAGTATCAAAATAAATAAACACAACTGTCAATGTGTTTGTGGCCATTAGTCCTTTTTCAGAATGGTCTTGCCTCGGGTGCTGTGTACTGAGGCATATGGTGGGCTCGGACCTCTGCCCCGTGCCAGACTTTCACAGTGAAGAGTGCACATAAATTAAACAGGCAGAAAGGGTCCCCCAGATCTACCTTTATCACTCAATCCTGCTGTCTCTTAACATGCAGTTACATGTTCCTCTCTATATCTTAAAAAATGCCACAAGATGCTTCAAAGGAAAAGGAAAGTTGTCTTCTATTTTAGGTCAGCTGAGTGACAGCTGGCCCAGGACACGTCCTTCCTGTCCACCTCAAGTTCCTTTTAGCATTTGGTGAGATGAAGAGAAAATGGTCCTCTGATAGTAAATCAATATCCAAGCAGGATAGAAAGAGTGTTTTATATCAAGTTTCCATAATGCCAAGGTTGGGTATGTGATAATGCTTAAAAATGATGCTGCCGCCCTGCCAGCAATAGACTCAAAAGTTCAATATTGGCAAAATAAATAAAAGGATGGTTAAAAAATGATTTTCTTTTGCAGTGATCTCATAGGAGGACACAACATTGGGAAACAAGGGCAAATTTCTGGCAAAGCTTGTAGAATATATGGGAGATGGTTGAAAAGTTAAAATGTAGAAGGAACCAAAAATAGCCAGAGAGGAACAAACTTCCTGTGTGCCCACTGAGTGCAGGCACTTTGCACAAATCACCTTCAAAGCCATCCCGAGCCTGTGCTCACCCACGCGTGGATCCACTGCTCCCAGTCCTGGCTCTGCAGCTCCCCGAAATGCTCTCTGAAATGCCACCCAGATCTCTGCAGCTCGAACTCAAGGCAAGTGTCTTTGAGAACTTCCAAAAGGCTTTCAATCCAAGGTTTCATCTCCTAGGGTCGCAGCCAGACCCACCAGCTCTCTCAACCCTGAGTCTGCCCCAGCTTTGGGCACCTACTCTGGCTCCTTTTCTTCTTTATGGGGCTTGTTCTTGACCACCCATGCATCCGTTCTTCCTCCTGATCTCTGAGTCACGTGGCACTAAGGAAGAACCTAATGCTTATTCTCTATGTGTACCTGCTGTGCAGCACCCCACAATATCACCTCTGGGCCCTGTCGTGGACACCTTGCCGCACCCCTGGCCCCAGTGGGCCCTGCTCCCACCCTACCCATTCTCCACAGGGTCCACGATCTCCCCTCAATAGTTTTTTTGTTTTGTTTTGTTTTTTTGAGACAGAGTCTCACTCTGTCACCCAGGCTAGAGTGCAGTGATGTAATCTCAGCTCCCTGCACCCTTCACATTCCAGGTTCAAGCAATCCTCCTGCCTCAGCCTCCTGAATAGCTGGGATTACAGGCATGTACCACTATGCCCCGCTAATTTTTGTATTTTTAGTGGAGACAGGGTTTTACCACGTTGGCCAAGCTGGTCTCGAACTCTTAACCTCAGGTGATCCACCTGCCTTGGCCTCCAAAGTGCTGGGATTATAGGCATGAGCCACCACACCTGGCCCCTTCAATGATTCTGAAATTAATCTCAAACATCTATCATGTCATCCTTAAATATTCTAGCAGACAGTTGGTGTTTAACCGGGAAAACAAATGCAGATACAACTGAAATGCTAGCTAGCGCTCCGTGTCAGCACTCCCTCTTTCCCCTGTGGGCCCCATCCCCAGAAATGGGGTAAGAATGGCTGCCCTGTCTCCATGAGGGCCTTGCGATGAGTACATACCACAGTAAATGTGAAATGTGTAGAATGCATAGGACTAAGATGCAGAATAACAGAGTCATGGCACTCATTTCGGAGGACACACTTCCTTGGAACTCTTCCTTATGGTTTATACGCCGCGCATTCCCACCCCTCATTCCTTCCACATCCCTTCAAAAAAGGGCCCTGCTGGCCTTGTCCGAGGTTGCTGTGAGCTCCCGGTGCCTGGTCAAAAGTCTGTGTTGAATTTTCATCCTGCCTGAGTTCTCCCCACCACCGGACAATGACTGCTCTGGAAGCTCCCTCTTCTTGGTGTTGGGAACACCACTGTTTCCTGGTTTAGTAAAACTAATTGATGAATGGTTCCTCCTGTCGACGATCCCTTAAATGGCAGGTTTCCAGGCTTCCATGGGCACTGTTTGGCTTCCATGCATCTTCATCCCCCCGGCCTAGGGGTGGCTTGGATGCTGGGTAATTATCCACCAAGTCTGTGGGCTGCTCCCAGGGGTGCTAACCCACTCCCTCTGCCTGGCCAGCCCCATAGGACTGAGGGCAGCCTCAGCACAGAACCTCAACAGTCTCGTGTGATTCATCCATTTGACTCTGAGCTCCTTGAGGGTAGATGCCACGCTTTATTAATACCTATATTCCAGCATTGATATATTGCCATTCAATGAGTGTTTGCCATGAATAAATAAATGAAGACTTATTAAATGTGATTCAAAAGGCACTTAGGGGAAAGAACTTCACTGAATCATAAATATTCTGAGAAGGGGCCAAATAGGGAGAAAATTCTTTAGCATTTTACAAGCCTAAGAAAACATGTGTTTACTTCCTAAGTTTGGCTTTATGAATATCGCACAAGTGATGTGTGATATTCCTGTGTTTGGCATAAAACCAGTCACTTGCAAATGGCTATTTCTTCAAATTGAAAAGAACGTCAGCCTGTCCAATGTGTGCCATTTCCATGCAGCTGGAGGCCAGCCCTCTTCGCAGTCACTCATATTGGCTGAGAATAAACCTCTTTAAAGTATTTTACAGAGTTCGGTTTTTCCGTTGATACAAAAATGTGGTATTTTGTCTTGAATACCTCTTTGGATGACCTAAGGCATTTTGTTCTACTCACTGTGCTCATAAATTGGTGTTTAAAAGGCATCATACAACGTATTTTCTATAATTTAAATTACCTCCCATGACACATGCAAACAAATTGCGTCTGAGACCTGGCCACACCCACCCACTCAGTTTTCCTGATGCAGAGGCAAACCCTCTTGATTTCGGGTGACACAAACACAGGGCTAGGAGGAACCTGGGCCCTCGCCCTGATGCCTTTTCTTCAGGCAGGACCCAGTTAACTGACCCAACACAGGCAGAAACTGATCCTGTCGTTAAAGACCTTCAGGGAAGGTGATTCCATCCTCTTCCCTGGCAATCAATTCTTATTGCAATGAGCAACCTGAAAACAGCAAACCTATCCAGAAGAATCGTCTCTACCAGAAACTTCCTCCCCATAGGACTCCAAGAGGAACCCCATGGTTTACAGCCCCTGATTCTTCGTCACATCAAGGTACAGGGCCACTCTCTCCCGTGGGCTGGGAGGCAGCTTTGTCAGCCCAGATGCCAGGGGGGTTTACGCCTATTGTCTAGAGTCCCACTGTCTGTCTGTCTTTGTTGGGAGGCGCCTGTCTGGCTGCAGATGGGGCTGAATGTGGACACCAGTCCTGCTCCAAATGCAGGCTGCTCTCTCAGGCTTCAAGATGAAGGTGGACACAGCGAGACCTGGGGCACCCCCTCACTGCAGGCCCCAGTGACCCATCCAGAGCTGAAACAGATCAGAAGAGAAGGAAAGAGTGGGAGACCCCTGGCCAGGTCGCAGCAGAGGTCCCTGGGAGCTCTGGAGTCTTCACTGTTGACAGACAGCACTGACCCTTGGACTCTGCTGGGCTAGGAGATGGATGAGGCTTGCTGGAGGCTTGGACACATCCCACGCCCTCGGCCGCTGAGAGTACTCCCAGAAGACGCCACTCAGTGCCTGTTCTCTGTCTTTCTGGATGTAATCGTCCCAGGGCCTCAGCCTTTCTACAGGGGACAAATTTGTGGAGAGGTTCTCTTTCACAGGACATGCTGCAGTTTGGGGTCACCCATGCGTCCGTGAACTAGCCCAGCCCCCAGCACCACGCTTCTCCCCACCTCTCATTACAAACTCTATTCTTTTTGAAAATTCTCTTGGTAGAGACCTGTCACATCCCTACTATGACATGAACTCAAGAACTGTCTAATCAGCCAGTAACTAATTTCCGAGCTCCTACTGCGTGCTAACTGTGCTCATAAATTGTTGTTTAAAAGGCATCAGATACAAAGTATTTTCTGTAATTGAAATTACCTCCCATGACACATGCAAACAGATTGCATCTGAGACCCAGAGGAAGCTAACAAGGCATTGAGCCCTGGGCGGGTTCCCTCGAAGCTCTCGAGCGCACCTGTGCTCCCTCTTGGGGGCCTGAACACACTGACGTCATCCCAAGCTGCGCAGAGACAGCCAGTGGCAGCCGCAACAGGAAGGCGTGTGGCATCTCCCTGGACCCAGCCGCCCCCGGCCCCTCGGTCCTCGGCAATGAGAAGAGCAAGGGGCCTGAGGCCAGACGCTGTCGGCAGAAGCCTGAGTTCACTACATTCTAGCTGTCTCATCCCGGGGGAGTTCCTCAATCTTCCTGAACTTGAGCATGCTCAACTATAAAGCTTTTGTCTCAAGGTTGTGATAGATTGTTTGTTTTGAGATGGAGTCTCACTCATTCTGTTGCCCAGGCTGGAGTGCAGTGGCACAATCTTGGCTTACTACAACCTCCGCCTCCCAGGTTCAGGTGATTCTCATGCCTCAGCCACCCGAGTAGCTGGGATTACAAGCACCTGCCATCATGCTCGGCTAATTTTTGTATTTTGAGTAGAGACGGGGTTTCACCATGTTGGCCGGGCTGGTCTCCAACTCCTGACCTCAAGTGACTTGCCCGCCTCAGCCTCCCAAAGTGCTGGGATTACAGGTGTGAGCCACGCGCCCAGCTGGTTGCAACACGTTCCAATAGTTTCTACTGTTATTGTTCCTAAGATTCCTTTTGACTCTAGTTGGTACCTGGGGACTTGGCTGCTTTGAGCAGAATGCTGGGTTCATCCTGCTGTGCACGCTTCCACCACCAGCCCCTGTTTTTCCTATACCATGAAGGTTTGGGGTTTAGGAAATGGAATAAATTAAAATTCATATCACATTCTGATCTGTCCATATTTTTATGAGCTACATTGTAAGGGATACATTTGCATTAATGGTTCTGTATTCTTTATTGCTGAAAGGTAAAGAATAAAGATTCTCTTCTATTTTAGAATACACAGGTAGTCATCATAACTAGGCGTGTCTTGTGTACCAAATTTAAGTATATTGCATATTCCAACCTACTTAATCTCCCGACAATCCAGTGCACTATTATTATCCCCACTTTAAAGATGAGGAAGAGAGGCCCATGTGAGGCAGGAGAATAGGAAGTGAGGTGACCCAGCAATAAGGCGGAGGCTAAAGAACAGCAGGAGCACCAGGTCTGGGCAGGATTATGCAGCTCACAGACCACAGGCTCCCTCCTGTAATAAGTCTCCACTTCAGCCTCTGATTGGTCTTGGGCCAATCCTTCATAGGAGGGAGCCAATTGGAGGCCTCTATAGGACACCTGGGGGTGTTACCAAATTCTTTCAGCTTAATAAAAACCCCAGCCAGGGGCTTCTGGAGCCACTGGCCGGTTTGCACCCACTCTGTGGAAGTACTTTCGCTTCAGGAAACCTGCTCTTTTGCTGCTTCTTTCTTCTTTCATTGCTTCATTCTTTTGTTGCTTTGTTTGTGTGTCTTGTTCAGTTCTTTGTTCAACATGCCAAGAACCTGGACAGCTCGTGTTACCGGTCTCCATCTGGTAAGGCACGATGTCCAGTGAGTGCTCAAGCTCAGGCAGCTGCCTAACAAGGTCCTCCAAGTCGCCCCTATTTTTCCTGTGTAGATAAGTAAATAAGAGGGAAACAGAGGACGCTGCTGTGTTCTCCAGGGTCCAGGACGGGTAGCGCAGAGTAGCATGCTTCTTTCCAGTGCTGATTTGAAAAACCTCAGTGCACGTGGGTCACCTGCACAGCCACCTTAGGAGTGAGTGCTGTTGTGGCAGCGCCTGCACTCAGGACTGGGTTTATTGTCGAGAACCCGGCAGACTGCCTCTAAAGAGAGCACTACCTGCTGTGGGGCACACGTACGTCTTTCCACTGCAGCTAGGCAAGTCCCAAATTTAAATGACAATTATGCATGTTAAAAGATTATTTTTGCAATGAAAAGGCATTTTCGGCAGAGACCAGCCTGGGCAACATAGGGAGACCCCATCTCTATGAAAAAATACACAGACAAAAACATTAGCCGGCTGGCACGGCCTATAATCCCAGCACTTTGGGAGGCCGAGGCAGGTGGATCACCTAAGGTCAGGAGTTTGAGAACAGCCTGACCAATGTGGTGAAACCCCATCTCTACTAAAAATTAAAAAAAAAAAAAAATAGCCAGCATGGTGGCAGGTGCCTGTAATCCCAGCGGAGGCTGAGCCAGGAGAATCACTTGAACCCAGGAGGCAGAGGCTGCAGTGAGCCAAGATCATGCCACTGCACTCCAGCCTGGGCAATAGCAGTGAAACTGTGTCTCAAAAAAAAAAAAAAAAAAAGAAAAGAAAAGAAAAAGAAAATTAACCAGGAGTGGTGACACAAGCCTGCAGTCCCAGCTACTCAAGAGGCTGATGCAGGAGAATCACCTGAGCCCAGGAGGCCAAGACTGGCTGCAGCGAGCCATGATTACCCCACTGCACTCCAGCCTGGGTGACAGAGTGAGAACTTTTCTCAAAAAAAAAAAAAAATAGCCAGGCATGTTGACCTACGCCTGTAATCCCAGCACTTTGGTAGGCTGAGGAGGGTGGATCACAAGGTCAGGAGATCGAGACCATCTTGGCCAACGTGGTGAAACCCCATCTCTCCTAAAAATACAAAAACTAGCCGGGCGTGGTGGGCGCCTGTAGTCCTAGCTACTCAGGAGGATGAAGCAGGGGAATCGCTTGAACCAGGGAGGCGGAGGTTGCAGTGAGCCGAGATCGCACCACTGCACTCCAGCCTGGCCACAGAGCAAGACTCCGTCTCAAAAAAAAAAAAAAAAAAACATTTTCCTAGAGTAAGACTTTGTTGTCTTCATTTATTTAACTGTGAAGACACTGTCTGGCAGAATACCGTAATAGAACCCTTTTGATCTTGAGGGATAATGAAAAACAGAATAATAGAGATAAAACAACACGCAAATGAGAGTAACTCCAGTACAGGCCAAAAGACTTCAAGGTATACTATGTGAAAGATGGTTTCATAGGAATTTGAGGAGAGAATTTATGTCACAGGAACATAAAAAGTGCTGGGATTACAGGCATGAGCCACTGTACCTGGCCTTTTATTTTTAACATTGTGTTTTAATGATACATTATGAAATTGATTAGCTCATCTAAATAATGAGTCAGTGTTTAATAATGAATTTTTTGGGGGAAAAAAAAAGAAAAGCGCTACACACTCATGATGATTGGAATGACTGTGTATTTTGCCTACAATCAAAAGAAGTTTGGCCGCAGTGGCTCACGCCTGTAATCCAAGCACCGCGGGAGGCCAAGGTGGGTGGATCACTTCAGGCCAGGCGTTGGAGACCAGCCTGGCCAACATGGCGAAACCCCACCTTTATTAAAAATACAAAAATTAGCCAGGTGTGGTGGTGCACACTCGTAATCTGAGCTACTCAGGAGGCTGAGGCAGGAGAATCACTTGAACTCAGAAGGCAGAGGTTGCAATGAGCTGAGATCTCGCCACTGCACTCCAACCTGGACAAGAGGGCGAGACTCCTTCTCAAAAAAAAAAAAAAAGAAGAAGAAGTTGGATCAGGGAAGTATAAAACATGGCAACGTATTAGTATTTTAGATAAACTCAAGCCACTCATCTATTACGAAGAGTGCCGTTGATTAGGATTTATTGATTATATAGTTTTGCCTTATTTGATTTGTTGTAAATATGAAGAGTTCATGCATGATTTTACACTAAGATATAGTTAAATAATAGCATAATTTAAAAATACTTTGTTGAAAATATGGAGCCATAGAAATATTTTCTTCAAGTAGGATCCATGTATTTCTCAAGTTCAACACAAAGTAATAAAAATTGTTTACATGTATACTAATGTTTGAATATTGGTTCTAATCTATTTTGGGGTGCTAAGAGACTTCACATTTTTTATTGCTGAATGTGTTAATACTTCCTTTGTCTCAAAGGTTCTGCTACAAATTGAGTTGACTACTGCCACTTAATTTCTAGAGCTCAGTGTGCTCACAGGTAATGCTGAGATGATGACACCAGCATCACAGGGAATTTGGGAGCTCTTAGTTTATGATGTGTGGGACCACGCCCCAGAGACTACTAGCATAATGTGAGTTCTCTGTGTATGTGTGTACGCGCATGCATGTATACTTTCATTGAATTTATTCACATTAAACTTAACTATCTACAGATTTTAGGCAGCTCTCTAGCCTTCCTTTTCTGAAATCAGGTAAACGAGTATTATTAATTCACTAATCATTACATTTTCCTAAGATATATCTTTTGTTTATTTTTAAACTTAAAATTCAAATATTTTCCTTTATCAGGCTTTTTATGAAAAATCTCTCTGTCCACATGAGAATAGTAATTGTCTCCTGGACTTTCACTCGCTTTAGTATTTATTTCTCAAGTTTGACAATGAAAAGAATGTATAGATTTCCAGGAGCAGAGATCGGCGGGAAGAGGCGTTCTGCTGCTTCCAGCGTCCTTCCTGATGGAGCATGGCAGTATTTGCTGATGTTTTTTTGACCACAGCAGTACCCTGGGTTCGGGTTTCACCTGCCTGCGCTGGGACGCTCCACCTGGAAGCTTCTCTTAACCACAGACTCGTCCTGGCTGGAGAGCGGCCTCCCCACGGTGTCCCTGTGTCCCTCCTGTCACATGCCTTTATTCCCCTCACCCACTTCCTGTCACTGGGTCTCTCCATTCTCCCTGCCGAGATCTGGGTCCACCCTTTCCTGTCTGTGTCCACGGCCAGAACCCAGGTCCTCCACACATTCATTCAAAAGGTTTATTTAGGGCCTACGTGCGCCAGGACCTCTGGTGGGGTGGGAGCCGGGTGTGAACTCCGCCACAGCCCCGTCCTCAGGGAATTCACACGTCAGGCACAATCAGGACAGGTCCTGGTGTGCCAAGGAGCCACGAGCTGGGCCAGGACGAGGTGCTCCTGGTTTGCTTTGTGCAAATAATCCTTCCCAGAAAAGTGGATGCCTCATGAAGGATGTTAATGATGAGTGTTAGGAACGTTTGAGGGACAAAAGGTAGAGAGGAGAAAATACGCACAGAGGATTCATTCCCCCCTCACCTGATCTGCATAACTGAGCTAATCCTTGCTTTTACCTGGTGAGATTGTTGTGAAAATTAAACCTAATGGGAAAATACATGCGAAGTGTTTTAACATTGATCCCGAGGTGGCCCCCTGTACCTGCTGGCTGTTATCATTCAGACTGTACAGTTTTTGGGGGAAAATAAGACATACCATATGAAAAGTTTTTCAGACATAAAAATATGTAAATAACATACTAACCTTCTCCTGGCCAGAGGGCTGAGGTGAGCGTTCTGCCTGCAGTTTCTCTCTGTGTTACTCCTCCACTTATTCACGCAATCAGCCCGAGCACCGCCAGAACTCTCTGCCTCCCTGCTGGGCCCAGCAGGCTGCTGGACACTGCAGCTGTGATTTCCAATCCTGCTGTCATCTGTGAGGCGTACGTCCTATTTCCACTCGTGGGTAAGGAAATTAAACCTCATTTTGATAAGGATCTGCTCCATCTAAGATTTGAACCCCGGCCCATCTGGCTGCGAGCACACGCTCACTCCACCAGCACAGCAAGCACGTGGGAGGCCATCCTGCATCACCCGCCTCCTCCAGGAATCGCTCAGGAAGACATCACTTGGATTCTTCATTCCGCCATTTATGAAAGTGTGCAACCAACCTGGTCACAGAGCTGTCCAGGCAGGGAGCTCTTGGGATGGCAGAACCCTGGCTCTGTCAGAAGTGGGCCAGAGTATTCTGAGGACGGTCTGTTGCCAGAAGTTCATGTGGGTACTGGGCACCATTTGGAAGGATGTGATGGGAAGGGCACGTCTTCCCATAACCCCAGTCTCACCATGGGTAACACATTAGACAAAACCAAATTGAGGGACATTCTTCAAAACACATCATCAGCACACCTCAAACTGGTCCAGGTCATGACAAGGAAAGGCCGGGGACTCGTCATGGGTGGAGGATGCTAGAGAGACAGGACACCTACATGCAGTGCGCACCTTGGAGGGAATTCTAGGACTGAAAGGGGCTTGGACACGAAGGGGCCTCTGTAGGAAGACGGGTGAGGCCACTGAAGTGTGGCAGGTAAGGACAGCAACGTCTGTGGAAGCTCGTTTCCCCCGTGTTTCCAGGACTGGCACCACACGGGAGGCGCCTGTGCGTGGCTCTGTCTGGAAGACCCAAGGGACTGGGCCTGCAGGGAAGGTGCAGGCCATCTGCCGGTGCCTCGGGCAGCAGCACTTGTTCCTGGAATGGCGGCACCGCCCCTCAGGGGTCAGGGCTGGGCACTGCTGTGACGTCCTTAGAAAGGCTTAGCTGCTGCCCATTCGTCGCCAGCCAGTGAGAAAGTGTGAGCTGAGAGTGTCGTCTCTGTCTTGCATGACTATGCAGCTGGCTTTGCAGCTCAGACAGACATGCTGGGTTGGGGAGCACTGCTGCCTGAGATCTAGTTGCACCTCCCAATTTATGCAGAGGCTGGGGAGACATTCCACGTAGAGCCCAGGCTGGGGAGGTCGAGAGGCATTTGGGTTGTAAAGACAATGCCTGCTGTGTTTGGAGTAAAGCAGAGAACCCTCAAGTCACAGCCCCTGGTGTGGACAGAAACGTCATCGATGGGAACCCCCGAGCATCCTCAGCATTGAGAAGAGGGAAGAGTAGCAGGGCTTTGCAGACCGGGGGAGCCTCTGGAGAAAGTGGAGTATTCAGTGTTATTCCAGGAGGGAGAGAGGAAGAGGAACGCCAGGCAGGACAGACGCTGTGGCCACAGTGGGCTTGGGGAGCTTGCACAGAGGTATGTTTCCTCCTTCATCCCATGTGGTGAACCGACTCTCTCAGCTGCTCTGCTAGGTGACTTGTGTGATGGTGAATGTACAATCGATACGCGTCTCTGGCTAGTTGGACTTGTAGTTTAAGGAAAGACAGTTAACAGGCAAACCACACTGGGGCTACGAATTATGGGGGCGGGGGAAGCATGAGGGAAGAAATCCCAAGAAGAATAGCAGAGCCTCCCTGTGTACTGGGCAGTCCGCCATCTGAGAGCTGAAGGGAATAGAAAGAAGCCAAGTGGAGCTGGTGGAAAGTCACTGCAGGTGCACGGGCCTCTGCTCTGGGTCTGCCTCGACCCCCCGAGGCCCACCTCATGTTCTCATCCTTGCCCTGGTGGTCAGTGTCACACAGCTGCTCTCTGAGGCCCTGCGTCTCCCTCGCTTTTCTCTGGGGAATTCCCCATGCAGCGGGGGGAGGATCCCCAGACTGGACACATGAGGCCATCAACGCTCCCCTTGGCAATGCTTGGACACCCATGAGTAGCGGGACTCCTCCCACCCCCCTGCCTGGTGGACAGGGCTCCCCTGAGGCCCGTCACCAGCAGTGTGGCCAGCCTGGCAGCACCCACCTACTCTGCTCTTCCTCCCTGCCCGCTCCATGCTTCCCAGCCTCCCTCTGCTGCCCCCTATTCTCCCTTCCCAAATCAACCACCTTCACACAGCCCCTTGACCCCAGCTCTGCCATCTGGGGGAACCCAGGCTAAAAGAGCCCATGTCAGAGGTGGCCTGAAAAGTGCATCCTCAGGATGGGTTTGAGAGCTCGCGGCGGGTGGTCTGGGAATTCAGCCCAGGTTAGTAGAACAGCCTGGGTGGCACAGCCTGGGTGGCACGGCCTGGGTGGCTCAATTTCTGTCTCACTGTTCTGGAGACAGGGAAGTCTAAGATCAAGGTGCTGGCAGATTTACTGAGTGATGAGGGCTCTCTTCCTGGTTTGCAGATAGCCACCTTCTTTCCGTATTTTCACATGGCAGGGAGAGAGAGAGAAGGAAGAGAGAGAGAACGCAGTGCTCTATCTTCCTCTGCTTATGAGGACATGAATCCCTCCACAGGAACCCCACCGTTGTGACCCACACCTAAACCTCCATAATGCCCAAAGGCTCACCGTCAAAGACCCTCACACTGGGGGTTGGGGCTTCAGCGTGGAAGGTTTGGAGGGACACACACACTCAGTCCATCACAGGTGGTGACACAGAGGGCACGCAGCGGCCGCACGTACCGTGACCCCCCAGAAGTGCAGGGGGAGGAGCAGGTGGAAAGAAACGCATTGGCTTCCTCTGTCGCTGTGGTATTGAACGGAATGGAGGAAATGGCTCTTACAGACTGTGGGGTTGGCTGACTTTTAGAAGCCCCTAAAAAAAGAAACAACGGGCTTGGTGAGCCACCCTCAGCCCAAGGCTCCCTGTGAAAGTCAGAAGACTCTGAGGCAGTGTTGACAGAGGCCTCTGCCTCCTGCGGCTCTGGGGAGCCTGCGGAAGGTCAGGCCCAAGGGCTGATTGAACAGCAGCAGAGCTACAAGAAAGCAGAGCTCACAGGCGTGACGTGTCTCCCAGGCCAAGTCGGGGTCCTGTGATGAGCAGCCCCTGCGACCTGGGAGGAAACACCTGCTGTCCACGGCCTGAGGCTCTTGACTGCCCAGTACCCCTGAAGCCCCAGAGTGGGCAGAGTGGCTCCCTCCCGCTGCTAGAGACAGACACTGGCCTATGGGAGTGGGCACCTGAGTCTGTGTCTCACAAACACTCTCCAGGGTGTCTGCTCCAGAGAGGGACTTGCCCCCGGGTTACCGTATGGTGTGTGTGGCTCCCTCACATGTATGTGTGGAAATCCCGGCCCCTCAGGGGGTGGCACCAGGAGGTGGGGTCTCTGGGAGGCTCCACCCTCATGATAGGATTAGCATCTTTTTTTTTTTTTTTTTTTGAGATGGAGTCTTATTCTGTCTCCTTGCTGGAATGCAGTGGTGCCATCTTGGCTCACCGCAACCTCTGCCTCCTGGGTTCAAGCCATTCTCCTGCCTCAGTCTCCCAAGTAGCTGGGATTACAGGCACCTGCTACAATGCCCAGCTAACTTTTTTGTATTTTTAATAGAGATGTGGTTTCACCATGTTGGCCACGCTGGTCTCAAACTCTTGACCTCAGGAGATCTGCCCCCCTTGGCTTCCCAAAGTGCTGGGATTATAGCCGTGAGCCACATACCAGGCTGGATGAGTGTCTTTAGAAAAGATGTGCCAGGGGGTTGAGTTGCCTGCCCACCACGTTGGAGCCCTGCAGGAGGCACGGTCTGTGAAGGGGAGAGTCCTCCAGACAGAATCTGCTGGCACCTTGGTCTTGAACTCCCCTGCCTTCAGATCCAAGCAACACATTCTTGTCTATAAATGACACCATCGGTGGCATTTGCTCATAGCAGCCCAATTGTACCAAGCTGACCAGAAAGACAGAATGAGCTGCGGGTGTTGGCAGGTCCCTCCCAGCACTGGTGCCTTCTGGCCTGGTGAGGGTGCAGCAGGAGTTGGAGGGAGGTGGGCACAGGCCCACACAGGGGCTCCCTGTCACCCGGTTTGCTCCAGGTTCTGCCCCTAGCACCCAACTCTGATGCGGCATCTCCGCTGAGGGAATAGCAGGCTATGCATGTATCAGTCACCTGGGAGGAGGCAGCTGTCTGCACCAGAGTTGCCTCTGCTCTGCTCTGCTCTGCTCTGCGCAAGAGGAGGCTGCTCTGCCCGGTGCTGGGCGGTGGCAGCACCAGGGGCCTCGAGGACACCCGCCTGGCTACAGGCATGAGGTCCTCAGAGAGACGCAGCCCTGAGCAAGGCCAGGGCGAGTGTGTGTGAGTGTGAGTGAGTGTGAGTGTTTGAAAGAGAGACAAAGAGAGGGAAAGAGAGAGAGACAGGGTCTTGCTGTGTCACCCAGGTTGGAGTGCAGTGGCTGATCACAACTCATTGCAGCCTCCACCTCCTGGACTCAAGCAATCCTCCCACCTCAGCCTCTTGAGTAGCTGGGACCACAGGCACATGCTACCATGCCCAGGTAATTTAAAAAAACATTTTTTTTTAGAGATGGGGTCTTGTATTGCCCAACATTGGTTACAAACTCCTGGCCTCAAGCAATCCCCTGCCTTGGCCTCCCAAAGTGCTGGGATGACAGGTGTGAGCCACTGTACCCAGCAGAATTTTGCTTAATTGCTTTTTTCAATTATGCAAACAATAACTGAATTGGCCACCGTCAGATGCACATGAAAGAAACGCTAAAGGGAGTATTTACTGCAGAGGGAAAATGTCCTAAATAGAATCCCAGTAATAAATAAATTGATTACAGAGAATGGTAACGCTAAAGAAAAATAAATTGTATAAAATTAACAACAATACATTATTTTGAAACATACAGAAAATTAGAATTCATGAAACTATTATCTTGTGGGTCTGGGTGGGGCTATGGAGGAAAGAGCTCTCAGGCCCTTGCGTGTCTCAGAGGGCAAAGGTGCTCTCTCACTTCTACTAGAGTTTGGTAAGTCAAGGACACATGCCATAAACTATAGGCTGGCCACTAAACATAGCAAAAGAATGTCTAATAATCCCCTAGGAAGAAATGTGTAATAAAAAGTTCTTAAGAGCTGGGCTTGATGGCTCATGTCTGTAATCCCAGCACTTTGGGAGGCCCAGGCGGGTGGATCACCTGAGGTCAGGAGTTTGAGACCAGCCTGGCCAACATGGGAAACCCTGTCTCTACTAAAAATTATAAAAACTAGCCAGGTATGTGGGTGGACACCTGCAGTCCCAGCTACTCGGGAGTCTGAGGCAGGAGAATCACTTGAACCCAGAGGCAGAGGTTGCAGTGAGCCGAAATCACGCCACTGCGCTCCAGCCTGGGAGACAGAGCAAGATCTTATCTTTAAAAAAATTGTTAATGAGGAAATGGAATATTCCTCTTCCAGTGGCCATGGAACAAGTTGATCCACTCCTTCCTCCCCTCCCCCAAAAAAGACTAATTGAGCGTCAGATTTAAACAATCTCACCAACATAAGTAAACAAATGTGGAACATTGTAGCCCATAGCTATGAAATACATATTCTTTTAAAGGTCCTTTGAACAATTCTGAAGCAAGCCATAGTTCAAACCACTGCAATGACACAAAGTAGATATTGTTTTTCTTTTTTTTTTTTTTTTTTTTTTGAGACAGAGTCTTGCTCTGTTGCCCAGGCTGGAATGCAATGGCGTGATCTCGGCTCACTGCAACTTCTGCTTCCCAGGTTCAGGAGATTCTCATGCCTCAGCCTCCCAAGTAGCTCCTGGGATTACAGGAGCCCTGGGAGTTTAAGACCAGCCTGGCTAACATGGTGAAACCCTGTCTCTACTAAAAATACAAAAATTCGCCGGGCGTGGTGACAGGTGCGTGTAATCCTAGCTATCTGGGAGGCTGAGGCAGGAGAATTACTTGAACCCAGAGATTGCACCATTGCACTCCAGCCTGGGCAACAAAGCAAGACTCTGTTTCAAAAATAAATAAATAAAAAATTAAAATAAATTAAAAACGTTAAGATGGGAAAGGAGATAAAACAGAAGAAAATATGAAAAAAGTAATGATAAGAGCAGAAATGAGTGATGTGGGGAAAAATAGAGAACCAACTAGTTAAAAACTTATTTATTTGAAGAATTTTAAAAAACCCAGACAATTGGCAAGATTGATAAAAATAAATTTAAAAAAGAACAAACAGATTACCAATATTAGAAATGAAAAATGAGACATCACCACAGCTCTTACACACACAGCAGCAACAACACAATGATACTTTGAACAATTTTATGCAAGTACTTCGACATCTCAGATGAAATGGACAAATTCCTTGGAAAACATAATTTACCCCAACAGAGACAAGAAGATATAGAAAACCTGAATAGTCTTTTTCTATTAAAGAAATTATTATCCATAATTTTAGAACTTTTCACAAAACAACGTCCAAACCCATAGGCCTCTCCAGTGAATTCTTCCAAAACTTTAAGGAAACACAACTGTCTTACACGTGCTGATGAAGACAAAAGAAAAACGAGGAAATTGCACCCACTTGTTTTTGAGACCAGTATAGCCTTTGGACCAAACTTCTAAAAATATTGTCAGAAGTAAAACTTACAAACCAACATCTGTTATAAACATAGATGCAAAAATTGTATTAAGAATAGCAAACCGGGACTCCATGTTCGGGTCCCCTTCCACGAACACTCCCTTCCTGGGAGCCGTCATTTTCTCTCCTGGATTTTCCCTCTGGGGTCCCCTTCCACACTCTCTTGTGCAAGCCTGTCTTCTCCTCCATAACTGCACCTCTCTCTATTCCCTAACACTCTCGTGGAAGCTGCTTTCCTCTCCTGGATTCCATCTTTCTGGATTCTCTTACTCAGTGTGAGAGTTAGCTGTTTCTTTCTCTCTCCTTCTCCTGTTTCTCTCTCTATATATAAATAAATCACTTTCTACAAACAAACAAAAAAAGAATAGCAAACCATGTGTAGTAATTCTTTTTTTTTTTTTTTAAAGATGGGGTTTCACCATGATGGCCAGGCTGGTCTTGAACTCTTGACCTCAGGTGATCCACCCACCTCGGCCTCCCAAAGTGCTAGGATTACAGGTGTGAGCCACCGCACCCGGCCGCATGTGTACTAATTCTAATTAAAATGATGCTACATTATGACTAAATAGAATTAATCACAGGAATGCAAAATTAGTCAACATTAGAAAATCAATCAGTATAATTCACGACAGTAATAGAGCACAGGAGTAAATTGTGTGACAATCTCCGAAGATGCAAGAAACAAAGTTCAGCATCCACTCATGATCAAAGTTCTCAGCAATTAAAATGGCAACATTTTAAATCTAAAACATATGATTTACAGAACAACCACAGCAAGCTTTGTACATAGTCACACAGCAGTTAACAGCTTTACCCTGAGATCAGGAACAGAAAGCATGTTTACTGTTACCATTTATGCTTGCCTTTTAACTGGAAGTTCTAGACTGAGAATGAAGGCAGGTAATAATAGTAATAAATTAAGGACTGGAAGTGAAGAAATAAAACTGTTATTACTTATGGAAAAGTTTATTTTATATGTAAAAAAATTAAGTAACTACAGATGAAGGTGACCCCAGGCCAATATTCAAAAATAAACTATGGGCTGGGCATGGTGGCTCATGCCTATAATCCCAGCACTTTGGGAGGCTGAGGCATGCAGACCACTTGATGTCAGGAGTTCAAGACCAGCCTGGCGAACATGGCAAAACCCTGTTTCTAATAAAAATTCAAAAATTAGCCTAGTGTGATGGTGCATGCTTGTAATCCCAGTTATTCAGGAGGCTGAGGCATGAGAATTGCTTGAACCTGTGAGACAGAGGCTGCAGTGAGCTGTTATCACACCACTGCACTCTAGCCTGGGTGACAGAGTGAGAGCCTGTCTCAAAAAATAATAAATAAATAAACTATGAAGGTCTGTCTCCAGTGATGACCAAGTAAGCTCCTATCAAACCAATCGTCTTGCAGAAAATACCATAAACTCAAGACAAAGTTTAAAAAACAAGAAATCAACTACCTGGCCTGGTGCCGTGGCTCACACCTGCAATCCCAGCAGTTTGGAAGGCTGAGACTGGGGGATTGCTTGAGCTCAGGAGTTCGAGACCAGCCTGGCCAACACAGAAAAGCCTGTCTCTAATAAAAATTCAGAAATGAGCTGGGTGGTGCATACTTGTAATTCCAGCTACTAGGGAGGCTGAGGCACCAGAATCACTTGAACCTGGAGGTGGAGGTTGCAGTGAGCCAAGATCACAGCACCGCACTCCAGCCTGTTATTACTCATGGAAAAGTTTATTTTATAAGTTAAAATATTAACTACAGATGAAGGTGACCACAGGTCAATTTTTGAATATTGACCTGTGGTCACCTTCATCTGTAGTTAATTTTTTACTGACAGAGACTCTGTCTCAAAAAATAATAAATAAATATAAATAAGTAAATAAACTATGAATCTCTGTCTCCAGTGATGACCAAGTAAGCTCCTATCAAACGAATCCTCTTGCAGAAAATACCATAAACTCAAGACAAAATTTTGTTGTTGTTTTTTGCTGTTATTGCTTTAACTCAACTACCTGGCCAGGCGCAGTGGCTCACACCTGCAATCCCAGCAGTTTGGGAGGCTGAGACTGGGGGATTGCTTGAGCTCAGGAGTTTGAGACCAGCCTAGGCAACATGTCAAAACCCCGTCTCCACCACAAATTAAAACTTAGCCAGGCATGGTGGCATGCGCCTGTGGTTCCAGCTGCTTGGGAGGCCGAGGTCGGGGGATTGCTTGAGCCCGGGAAACAGAAGTAGCAGTGAGCCAAGACTGTGCCAGTGCACTCCAATCTGGGTGACAGAGACCCTCTCTCAAGAAAAAAGAAGAAAAAATCACCTACCTGAAGATTGACTCAAAACAAGACAAATTCTAGGGCAATTGACATTTAGAAAAAGGAAACAGCTTCCCAGGATGTGAGTTTGCTGGGGTATCCATAACAAAACACCGCAGGCTGTGTGGCTTCAATATTTGCTTTCTCACAGTTCTAGAGCCTGGAGGGCCAAGGTGTCAGCAGGACTGGTTCCTTCTGAGGCCTCTCTCCTTGGTTTGTAGACAGCTGTCTTCTCCCTGCGTCCTCACTCTTGTCTTCCCTCTGGTACATTATATAGTGAGGAACAATTATTCAAGGAATGGGTAACTCCCCATCAGAAACAATAAGGCCAGAGGAGAGGGGAACAACCTTTTTTTGGCAGAGTTTTGCTCTGTCGCCCAGGCTGAAGTGCAGTGGCGCCATCTGGGCTCACTGCAGCCTCCGCCTCTCCAGTTCAAGTGATTCTGCTGCCTCAGCCTCCCGAGTAGCTGGGATTGCAGGCACCCACCACCATGCCCGGCGAATTTTTGTATTTTTAGTAGAGATGTGATTTGCATCATGTTGGCCAGGCTGGTCTCGAACTCCTGATCTCAGGGGATATGCCCACCTCATCCTCCCAAAGTGCTGGGATTACAGGTGTAAGCCACTGCACCCAGCCTTAAGTATTAATTATTCAACACTTTAATTAAAAGGCAAGCATTATCAGAATGGATTTTAAAACACAAAGCCCAGCTGTATGCTGTCTTCAGGAGTTCTACTTCAGCTGTAAAGATGCGAGTTGGCTAAGAACCAGTGATGCCGAAGGATATGCCATACAAATAATTCGCACGAGAACACTGGACTGCCTATGTTAATATCAGCTGTCCTAATTTCAGTAGATTTCAAGACAGAATTAAGAGAAACAAAGAGACATTTCATAATGTCTGAGGGAAAAATTTTCTGTTTTTCTCTCCTCTTACAGAACGCTACTGAAACCAAATGGGGAGTTTTCCCCCCACACCCACCAACCTCCAATGCGCCAGACACCAAAGCAAGGTCCTAAAACTCAGTCATGGCATTACTTGGAGTCAGTGGGAACCCATGGGTTGAGAGCTCCGTCCTGCAAGATTGCCTCCACTTCAGACGCCAGTTTCAAGCAGTGGGTCAGGTCCCCAACTTAGTCCCGCTTCTGTCCAATGTAGCTGCATATTAGGGGTTTCCATGAGCCCCTCTTCAGGTTTCGTAGCTTGCTGACATGACAGCTCACAGCACTCAGAGAAACACTTGTGTTCACTATTTTAGTATAAGGACCACAGATGAACTCTCAGGTGAAGAAAGGTGCCAGGGCAGGAGCTGGGGTGCACCCCCAACAAACACCCCCACCCCCAGCATGTGGGGGTGTTCACGAAACTGGAAGCTTCCCAACCTCCTAGTTTAGGATTTCACAGTGGTCTTGTCACGTGGGTGTCATCAGTTAGGAGCTCAATCTCCAGCTCCCGCCAGGGGGTTGGAGTTGAGAGTTCCAGCTTCTCATGGCAGCTCGGTCTTTCTGGTGACCGACCCCCCTCCCAGGGGCCACCAAGGGTCACTTCATTAGAGCAAAAGGTGCTCCTGTCACCCCAGAAATTCCAAGGAATTAGGGGCTCTGTGCCAAGAACTTGAGACAAAGACCAAATATACATTTCTCAATATTTTACAATGTTACCTCTCAAATTAACTTAGCAAATGAAGCAGACGTGAAAAAGCGTGCCTTGATCACCAGAAACGGAACCTGGAGCAAACAGGGAGAGAGAAACTGCAATTGTGTGTCTCTTACAGAGATGCTGCTCCTTGATACGCCACAGTTCAGCCCAGAGCCTTTACACTTCCTGCGCAGAAACTTGCAAACTTAAGAGCTGCAAGACAAGTACAAAGAATACCCAGCCCTTTCCCAGATTCATCGACTGCTGACATTTCACCCTATTTGCTTTAGCATTTGTTTTGCTCTCTCATCTGATATATATTTATGTAAAATGTATATTTATCATATACATCAAAAAATAGAGTACAATTTCCTATATAAACATATTTTTCCCAAGTTATTTGAGAATAAACTGCATATATTTTGCCCTCTAAATACTTTATTTAGCCTCTAAACATTTACCTTCTAAATATTTCAGCATCTTTCCTAAAACCAAAGATATTCTCTAACATAACCACAGCACAGCTATCCATTTCAGTAAATTTAACATTGATAAAATATTTTTGTCTAATCTATTGCCTGAATTCCAGGTTTACCGCAGACCCATAATGTCCTTCAGCGTCCTCTTTTCTCCAGCACAGGATCTATTCTAGGATCACAGATCGCTTTTAATTTTCTTGTTTTTTAATCCTCAGCCTTTCTGTCTTTGATGGCATCGATGCGGTGTTTGCTTTAATGATAATATAGGATGTGTTTATGGCTCTGGAGCTATTACTCTGATGACAAGAAGAGAGCCAGAGTCAGGGGCTTCTGGGGTGGGGCGGGCGCCCACCAACTCTCTCCCACCCCGCAGAACACCAAGCATCAACAGCCCCCACCTGTGGCCCCTCCCCTAACTCTTTCTTAGACCCATGACAGGACCCGCAGGGCCGATGGCCTGCAGTCACAAGACACGTATGTCATGCAGGGCAGCCTCTCCCTTGCTCCCACTTTCTGCCCACAGGTGGTCAGAGGAAGGTAGGAAAAGAAAGAGGACTTCGGGACCCCAAGACCCCCACCCCAGGCTTAGTGGAGGCAGGACTCAACAATACCATTCTTGATAGCCAAGGTGTCCTGGCTGTCAAAGCAAACAGAAAGACGGACTCTGAGAACAGGTGACTCCTTCACGTTCTCCCGCCCTGCAAGCATGTGTGTTCCCATCCTGACAAAGATTCGTGGAGTTCAGACTCCAATTCTCGGCTTATCTGAAACAGCCAGAGAGAACTGTGGGTGATCTCCCCAGGAAAACATTCAAAAACAGTTTTTAGGTGGTATCTAAGTTATTTCAGGCCATCTGAACTCTGGGCTAAACCCAGTTATTTCAGAATTTGAAAATCTTCAAAGGAACAATAGAAAGCCCCAGAGGCATTAGAGATAATGATCATAGAACAAGAGTGACATTTTTAATTGCAAAATTGCTCAAGAAATAGCATCTTCAAAATGGGAATTGATCTAGCTGACACTGATTATTTGCTTATGGTAGATTCCAAATTATATTCTGCCCCTGACGTTTTTCCGATGGAAAAATCAACGTCTCTTTCAAAGATCAAATCTTGTGTTTTCCTTAATTTAGCATTGAAATGATTGCCCCTTCCAGTGGGTTCTTTTTCTGTCTTCATTCGCCAGCAGGCTTCCATTTCTAGTCTGCAGCACTGCTCGCTAGCAGTTTCCGTCAAGCCAGTGCTTAAAGTTTGTCAGTTACTCATGCAAATGAACTAAGTTGCCAATCCAGAATTAGTAGAACTGGGTTTCCCTTTTTATTTTAAGATTGTGCTAGAGTGCAGGGAAAACCAGCTGTGTCCGTCAGAATGCTTTTAGCCACAAGGGACAGAAAATCTTACAAGGGGAGCTCAGCCAGTCAGGAGAATGGGTCACTTTGAGTCACATGTCCCAGGTGTGTGCAGGTCTGGAGACCCTGAGGAATTCAGGGGCCACAGACACCACAGTTCTTCCCTGTCTCTGCTGTAGAATCCAGGCTCCCTCCTCCAAGGGGTGTGGCTAAAGAACTCAGAGAGCAGATCAGCCCTGCCGCTTCCATGCTGCAGGACCAGCAAAGGCTCCATCTGCAGGTTTCATCCCCTCCAGGGAGGATGGGGGATGACGGCCCATGCCCTTGGGTGTGCACCATGGCCAGGACACTGTCACCCAGCGAGTGTGCAGGATGACTGACTCCTGTGTGACAGAGGAGGAGCCAGGAGCATGGAGCCGTCAGGAGCTGCCCGAGACCACACAGCCAGTGGTGGAGTCAGGGCGAGCACCAGCAGCCAGGGTCTGCCCTGCCTGTGCTTTGCACCAACAGCACTCGCTGTCTGCACCCCACGGGGTTGTCTGGGTCCCAGAGTTTGTATGAGTAATGGGCAGGGCAGGCACGTGGTAATGCTATCCACTGCCAGCTACCCATTTTCCGAGCACTATCTCATTTCTCTCCTGGTTCCCAGCTTGTCCCCATGTGGCATCTGGGGCAGTGCATGACACAGGCTCAAGTGAGACCTCTGCCCCCAGATGCACCCACCCTCCTGCACCCCAGTCGCAGGAGCCAGGAGCCGCTGCTGCTCCTCTAGGGTGAGGCCCTGGCTGCCATGGGGTTCACGACAGGCAGGGCTCAAGGTGTCATTGTTCCACCCACAGCCCAAATCCTTCTGTGAGTCAGCAGTATTTACACCATCAAGCAGCATCACCCTTAAGAAGGTGGCAGAAACATGGGAGACGGGCGGGTGGAGGCTCTGCCGCTGGGCAGCTGAGGCCATGCTGGCTTCCGAAGGAAGAGCCTCCATGGGGAGGAGGAGCAGTTCCAGGGTCCACGGAAGAGGCCAGGCAGGAGGGAAGGAGGAGGGCGAGGCCCGGGACCTTCTCCTTCCCACCTTGGCATTGGCAAACAGATCCGAGGAGCTGCAGCCAGAGCGGCCTCCAGGCCCCCGAGAAGAATTCCTGGGAGATTTTGCAAAGCCAGGGTTTCCTTCACGCAGTGCCACTGTCAGAGGCGTTCCAACCAGAGCGAGTCTTGAGTGAGGGCTGGGAAGAGGAGGCCGGGACTGGCGGGGCTGCATTCTCGGAAGGCCAGGCCTTCCTCCCTCTAGATGTTTACAGGTCAGGGACAAATTCATAATGTTTACTAAACAGACCCATACCTGGGAGGGTCCAGATATGCTGATATCTGGAGAACAAAGGCATTCCTAATTTTACTTTAAAGCTAACAATATCAGTTATTGTAAAATGTAGCAATTAAGAAAATCAATCCTTTATCACAAACCCTCATCACAGAGCACACCTCCCATACACACAAGCCTTTTCCTAGGGCGGACGCTTCGTCCTCTAACTTTCAGGAATGTCCTTCTCTGTCGGTGGAGCAGCTGCGTTTTCACCACGATACTTTCTGAATCAACTTGTTTTTACTTTACACTGTGGACTCGCCCTGAGTTCTTTCTTGCGCAGGACCCAAGAACCCTCTTTTGGGGTCTGGATCAGGATCCCTGTCCTGTTACATATTTCTGGCAACCACAGAAGGGACCATAGTGCAGAATCCCTGACCTGAGGCTGCCTTAGGGTACATGCTGGGGTCCTGTAACACCCCTGCGGGGCCCACTGGCCACCTCTGCTGCAGGAGGCTTCAGCTGCCGCCTCACTGTGGAAACGAGGTGGGTTCTGCAGGAACCAGGAAGATTTAATTGATTTCAGTGGCGAAGAGAGAAAAGGCCACAGGTAACTCTGGCACAGGACAGGCTTGGAGGGCGCTGAGGACAAGGTCGACCAGACGAAGGCGTGTGCACCTTGACCTTCCCCTTGCCCTGCCCAGCACCATCTGGCTGACATTCTGTGCAGACAGCAAATGAGGGGCTGAATCTTCATGTCTTTCCCCTGGAGCTCCGCTTCCCAACCGGGGAGCTTTCAAAGCAAACTGGCCAGGACTCCACCCTCAGGTTTCTGACTCCATCGCACGGGCTGCGGCCCTGACATGGTGTTTCTGAGGCGCTCTCAGGCGAGCCATGAAGCCTGCTCTGCTCTGCTCTGGGTCTTTGTTTTGCAGTCTGGAGTAGAAGCATCTGTGCAACTCATTTAAGCACAGATTCAACGACCCCCTATTTAGTACTTGGTATATTTTGTGCTGGGCATGGGACTTGGTTATTGCACCCCGGGAAATTACAGGTTACAGTCCCAGCCGAGAGCCCCTGTGCCTGGGGATATACACATCCAGCCCCGGCCTACTGTGAAGGGGAGGGAGGGTTTTTATAGAGAAGCAAGACTTTTGAAAATGCCAAGTCTCTTAGCTCAGTGTCGGTGCCAGACCCTGCCCCACTCCAACAGCCCTGGGGCCCCTCTTTCCTGTTGCCTTCAGCCTCTGTCCTTGCTCTGTTGCTGAATCAGCACAGCATAAAAGTGCCATCAGATCAGCGAGTTTCTCCCGGATGCTATGGCTGTGTAGGTAGGCAGTGGCTTCTGTCCAACCAACCATGTACCCACAGTCATCCGGTTGCCCAGGAGGGGAAGGGTGAGTGTAGCACTGCCGCTACCACCCTTGGCAGCCTCTCACACCATGTCTTGTACTCGGCCCCCACAGTCCTCCCCTCCCAGTGCCCCATCTCAAAACGTAACTCATCTGCCTCTCAAGGGGCTAAAAACCTGAAAAATTATTTTCCTTTAAGATATGATTGGATAGAACCGGGCGCTGTAGCTCACGCCTGTAATCCTAGCACTTTGGGAGGCGGAAGCAGCCAGATCACATGAGGTCAGGAGTTCAAAACCAGCCTGGCCAATGTGGTGAAACCCCATCTCCCCCGTCTCTACTAAAAATACAAAAATTAGCTGGTGTGGTGGTGGGCACCTATAATCCCATCTGCTCAGGAGGCTGAGACAGGAGAGTCGCTTGAACCTGGAGGCAGAGGTTGCAGTGAGCCAAGATCATGCCATTGCACTCCAGCCTGGGCATCACAGCAAGACTCCATCTCAAAAATATATATATATATATATATAATTGGATAGATAAAGCTTAGTAGTTACCATCTTAGAGATGTCTCTATTCTATTGGCCATAGTACCTCCATGCTGAAAGTGTGAAGAGTCTGTAGTGTACATTGGGAGTGAATTCCCCATGGGTCTCTCGTGTTGCTATATTCCTTGCAGGCAAGATACTAACTGCCTTTGTCCAAGGTTGTCTTTTCCAGAATGACTGTATAGCAAACAGCCTTGAAAGATACAGACAGTTTCTCTCTGGAACAAAGGGTGGGCACATTCCTGCCTATGATACAGATTTGCATCCTCTGAGTTCAGGGTTCCTTTCTGTAACGCACCTGCTCTGTGTGGGGGCACCCACCTGTGCCCATCCACTCACCCTATGGCACTGGAAGACAACAGAAACTGCCATAAAGATGCAGATGTCCACGCCGCGTGTGCCAGGAGTAACAATCTTTTCTCTCTGACCTCGGAATCTCATGCCTCCTACAGCATCCGTGAAACTGGCAGGCTGATGCATTAACTCACAGGTGGTGAAATCTCAGTCTATCACAGTTTCTGACACTATGCTCATGTGGTGGATGATTACACAGCTGTCAAAATGAACGCACTGCAGTGAGACATAACATGGTGAAACTTAGCAACATAAGGGAAAAAGAAAGTCTAAAATCACTACAGAAAGTACCAGACCAGGGTAGTAAAGTGAAGCACGTTCATATGCACACACACTTTTTAGGAATACATTTGGGTGCAAAACTATTTTTTAAAAAGTGAAAGTGGGGCAGCAGGGACATGGGATTTAGGATGATGGTCACCTGGCGGTGAAGAGCCAGGGCACAGTGTGGGAGCAGGGTGGAGCTGTGTGGTTTAAGGTAGGTTACGGCCAAAATCCTGGCTTTTGTTCAGGGTAGTGAGGTATAGACGCTCCATCTACATCATCGAAATAAACAGCTAACTAGTAGCTCACCATATTGGCCAGTGATGAAAGTGTGCTACATGAAGCAAGGATTATTACTAATTCAGTTTGTCTACCTGAAAACAGTTAATAAGGATGGACAGATAAATAGATTAAATAAATAAATGCATGGATGAATAGACAGATGGACGGATACGTAAACAACAGACAAGAAGCTTGACCAAAAGCTCCTTCTTGAGGACGTTGCTTTTTTTTTTTTTTTTTTTTTTTTGCATTGGTAACTATATATTTTATTATGTGGACATCTACTCTGGCATGCATTTGTGCAAACCTTTCAGGCAGTGGTCCACAGCTGGGTTATGAATAAAAAGGCATAGATTTTTCTCTCATTTTATTACAATGCAGTTTAACAGTACAGAAAAGTCACATGACCTTGGTGGGTCAGATTTCTTAAACCCTGCAACATGAGGAGCTCTAAATACATTAAATGTTACTCATTCAGACTTCCGATGTTCAAGTATGTGGAAACAGTTACAGCCCTCACCAAGCTCGGTTGGGGACATGAAGTCCAACCGCATCTAAAATGCTGTGAAGGCATAACTTTACAAATAGCAATGTAAGCCTACAGAACTTGCCTTTACTAAGGTGATATGTTCACGTAATTCCAGCAGCTTCACAATTTAAAGAACCAAATTTACTATATTCACTTCTA
Organism: Cacajao melanocephalus; assembly: GCA_963573385.1. NCBI lineage: Eukaryota > Metazoa > Chordata > Mammalia > Primates > Pitheciidae > Cacajao > Cacajao melanocephalus. Next base: position 562 of record CAUYLG010044453.1, on the reverse strand, counting down.
AAAACCTAGATGAAACATGAAAAAGAAGCCATACAGTATAAATTGCAACTTCAGGAAAAGTTCCTGCTTTCTTATTCCAAATAATTTTTCCCATGTAAGATAAATGTCCAATAGTTCCTGGTATGTGGGAAGATAATGTTTGTTAAAGTCACAATGAAGCCTTATTGACGGAAGCTTGGCTATATAATAAACAGCACAAGTTGAGAAAAGGTTTAATCTCCAAACCTATTAGACTGGATGAATAAGATCAGTAATGGCCACCTTGCAACATTAGAGGAGGTCTCATTCCCATCGGAGGTCGAGGAGGCCCACCCTGGTAAGGGGGCACTATTGGCAGTCCTTGCCCATACGGGGGCATAGCACCTGGAAGGTATCCCAGCATGCCTTGATGATGACCACCATACTGACCATGAGGTGGCACTGGGGGTCTCATTCCTTGTTGCTGTGGGATGCCTGGCTGTGGTGGCATCATACCTCCAATTGGTCCAACTGGTGGATTACCGATGGGGGCCTGTCCTGGCCGAGGAAGATTATGTTGATATTTAGGTAACTGTGCCCTTCT